>WEKY01048621.1:233481-327928 GCA_013390045.1 Picathartes gymnocephalus | reverse complement strand
AAAAAAAAAAAAAAAAAAAAAAGGAGTAAGGAGTAGGTGGCTTATTTAACAGATATTGGGAGGAAACCCTGGAAAAGGGCAAGAACCCTTTACAAACCAGAGCAGCTACATCACGAAACTGAAAAGTCCCAGTCAGCCTAACTCTGTCCATGCAGAAAGAAAATGCTATGAACAAAATACTTCTGTCCATCAGAAGTTGTTGCTGCTACCCTTGATTCAGATCAAGGTCTAAATCCTGAAATTGTTTGTTACTCTGAGCACACGAAGAGGCCCCACAGGAACTATTCACATGTGAAAAGAGCTAGGACCAGAGCCAAAGTTTTGCATACTGTGAAGGTCAAGCTTGCTCCCTTTCTAAAACTTGCACCTAACAGACAAACTCTCAGAAATATGGTTTCCATAGAGCACCTTCAGCTCATTCCTCAGGATGCTGGAAGCACTGTGGCTGGTTTAGAGCATTTGTGTCCTAGCAGGTCCCTGAGACTTTGGGGCCGAGTGCCTCGCAGGGAGCTGCTCCCTTGCAGGGCAGGGGCTGCCCCTACCTTCCCCTACTTGCAATTATTGTGCTTCTTCTTCCCACAGATGCCAGGTTTTTTTATGAACTTCTCAAAATGTAAGAGTCTCATAGATGTTATACAACTCCTGGCTTTACAGTCATGGAAAAACCTGTTAATAAAAATGCACTGCCTGTAGGACGAATTCTCAGCATTTTTGCAAAGGTCATGTGAAATATATTGCTTGAGTAGCCTTACTTTGGTCGCCAGATAAGTCATGGAGAGGCCACATGATGCCAGCTGCAAAGAAAGATTGTAATTCACTTTTATGTCTCTATGCAAGAAAATAAGAGACACAAGCCTTCCCTTCAGTGCTGGGAATGGGGGCTCTGTGGAGACTGGTGCAGGGAACAAAAAGGAGATACTTTCACCAGCCTGACAGATAAGGTTGGAGGTCTTTCTCTGCTGAAGGCCTCACAGAGTTCTGCTTTGTTTCTTCTTTGCTGTCAGAACAACAGAAAAAACTCAGAGAACAAATTGCAACCACATTGTACCACATCTTTTGCTAGGATTTTGCCTCAGTCCCAAATATGACTTTCATTCTCTGTATACTTATGTGAGCAAGAGTTTCTTTCTCTCCTTTCTTCCTCTTTAGTGGAAATGTAAAATAAATCCCACTCGGGTTTTTGAGAAGCCCTGATTTTACTTCTCAATAATGAAAATTCCCAAGTTTTACCTTTTCTGGAGCAATGTTTATCTCCCTTGCACTGTGCTCCATCAGTGCCAGATGATTCTGTATTTGGGTTTGCTGATGAATACAAACAGTGGGTCTGGGTGTCTCAGAGTCCCACCCTTTGCAGTGCTCTATAATTACAGTGGCTGATCTTTTTTCCCAATTATTTGTGGAAATACTACTTTTTGCTCAAGAAACTGGCATAACATCAGGTCAAATCACTTCATGTCAAATACAACAATAACCAGAAATGACACCGATGTATAAAAGAAGAAACCCTACAGCCACAAATTGAGATGAACAATTGTCCCATGTCTATATGCAACCTACTCCTTTCATTCCAGGGCTGGAGACATTATACACCTATGGCTCATAGGGAGGAAGTTTTTAAAAGTGTCTCAATTTCTGAATACACAGATTTTTGAGGGAGGGCCAGGCACCAGTGGTGGTTATCATCACACAGAGGTGTTGCCAGAACCATTAAAACACAGAGCTCTGGAAGTCTCGTACTTAACAGCGGGAGGTAGAACAAACTAATTTTATTATCAACTCAGCTGTCAAGTGACAATGTTTTTTAAAAGCCATGAATTATGTAGAAAACACATTAATTTTTATGCTCTGCTTTGAGAGTTGCTGCACGCACAGCCAAAGGGCAGGGCTTTGGCAGGGGCTGTGCAAGGCAGGACAGGGGGATCTCATGGTCCCAGCTCCCTGCTGGAGCCAGGAGCAGTGATATCCGTGACAATGCAGGTGGCAGCTTAAAATGACTCAAATAAGATCAAAATCAGACTGAGCCTTCAAGCTAGGAATTAATGAAATACCTGTCCTTGATAACAGCAAACTGAGTAATAGGAATCTGCAGAAACTGTTCATTTAAATACATTTTGTAAATGTAACAAGTTGCACTGTGCTGTTCTTTGCATCTTTAAGAGTGTCTAGGGATTTATGTCTTGCAAAATAGAAACAAACTAAGAAAGCTGAAATATATTGTGTCTTTAGCTGTACTTTACAGCACAGCTTGTGTTTAAGAAGCAGTCTAGACATGCAAAAATGCTAGAATAAACAATTTTTTTTTTCATTATTTTAAATTAGCTTCTACTGGAAAGCTATAAATTCCAGAATGATGCACACTAACAGGGTTGCATATCTATTCAAATATTCCAAACAAAAGATACTAAAAGGCTATTCTGTTACCTGCCACAATAAAAATAAATTTCCTTCCAACTTAATGCAATTACAAGTGATTTCCTGTAACAGAAAAAATAAACCTTCAGGATATTTTGCAGGATATTTTACTTACTAGCATGAAAAGTCACATTCTTTTTTCTTCTCCCCATCCTTACTTTTGTGGCTTGTTTAACCTACTTTAACATATAAATATTATTAAATACTATTTAATATTCATTATAGGGCTCCAAATATTAGTTGGTCTTAAATAAATATGTTTTTCTTCATTCTCCTTTCAGCTGAATTGTGTGTACAATAAAGAATAATCAGCTAGTCTCATGATTGAGATCTTGAATTTATGACCACCAGGGTAGAAAAGAGCTGTTTCTTCTGGAGAAATGACAGAAGTGGCCATGCCAAAGTACAGATTTTTTTCTCCTTGTGACTCTGCAGGGCAATAACAAAGCAGGTAGGTACCTACCCTGACCACACCCGGCAGCTGGTGAACAACAGGGGTGCAGTAAATCAGGTACTGATCTGGATGTCGGAAGATCCATCTTTCTTTTCTACCAGGCTTCTCTCTTCAGTCTGCATTTTGGCAAGTCTTTTAATTCCTGTGCCTGTCAGGTTCTTATTCTAGATGAAAATTAATACTTTGGTAATACAAATATTTTAAATATTGCCCAAATTATGTCTGAATAAAAACATATGCAGGTATGTTTGATATAACTCAACATTTTCACATTCAAAAATGGAATTGATTTTATGAGTCTGTTGCATGCCTAGATCTCCTTGTATTTCCTGCTGAGAGAGCAAAGACCTGTTGAAATAAAGTGCTTTTAAATCATCATCAGATGTGGATTTATTAAGATATTAAGTATATTGTATTTTGCAAAAGGGAAAAACATTAGTCTTTTGTAACAGGATATGTTTTAGGATCCTTTTCGACATCACCTTAATACCAATGGTATTGGTGGCCAAATAATACCAAAGAGAGATCAGTCTGGTGTGTGATTTGCAGGAAATTATGTTCCCTGGCTTTCCTGCTCTGTAATACAAGTACCAAAACTGCTCACCAGAGAAACAGAGGAATTCATGTCCGTAGTCTTACAATTCTTTACAGTTCTTTAACCCTAACTTTGAAGAATTGGCTCCCTCATGGGCTAGAGAATGA
Organism: Picathartes gymnocephalus; assembly: GCA_013390045.1. Taxonomy (NCBI): domain Eukaryota; kingdom Metazoa; phylum Chordata; class Aves; order Passeriformes; family Picathartidae; genus Picathartes; species Picathartes gymnocephalus. The sequence continues at coordinate 324,360 of WEKY01048621.1, read as the reverse complement.
AAGAATTGCTTTGCAAAATAGAGTTTCTGAGACAGAACACTGACCTGGACTCTATAAAGAACTTTATTCATTCAAGTACAAGACAGGACTTTCTGAACAAGTATCTGTGGCAGGGGCAAAGTAATAGCAGAGAATGGACACAGATGGTTCTAGCTGTGTAATGCTGCCAAGGGCTTAGTAATTCCCATTCCAGGGATTGCTGTATCTCAGCAGTGAGTGAAGTCGTTAATTTAAAAATTTTTGGGATTGTTTTGAACAAAAGAGTTATGCCAGAATCGCGTGCCACCGAGATATGGATTACTCTCCTTCAATTTAGATAACAAAACATTCACTATTAAGGTTTTCACAGGATTATGTAACATTCCAGACCTTCCTTCCACAGCAGGGTGATAGAATGGTTTGTTGACAAGAGCACCGAGGTATTAGTACAGACCAACGTGTCAGTCCTGCCTGGGGTTTGGGTTGACATCCTAGGGTATTCTGTTCACTCAGTTCAATTTTGATTATTATGTGTGGACTCTTAAATCTACTTCCTGAAAAAGTTTTTTTTTTTTTGCCAATCGAAGTATAGAATTGCATGTAGGTTTTTTCTCTTGGTTTGTTTTGTTTTTGGTTTTTTTCCATCAAATATCACCTGTTGTTAGCGCTCATGAGCATGGCTCGGCAGGGTTCTCAATGAAACAGAAGGAGGGCTCCTCACTTTACCTAATTCTCAAAACAGTGTTTGTTCTACATTATCTTACCCCGCTGCTCACCAAAGCTGTTTAATGCGTTGCTCACTCCACAGGCGTTATAAAACCTTTATTTTGGAGGTTCGGGGTCTCTGCCCTGAGGGGCTGCGGCCTGCTCCCGGAGCGGCCTGCATTTCCCAGAGCAGCGCCGCTAGAGGGCGCCCCAGGCAGCGCTACTCCCTCACGGCCTCCAAGAGCTTCGCAACCGAGAAACCACCAAAAAAAAAAGGTTCTTTGTAACGTTGAACGGGGGAAAAACGCGATATTTTTCATCTCTACAACTTAATTTCGCTGCCTAGTTACTGATTATTTGTTAGGCTGCTTTAACCTCGCAAGCCGCCTCACGCAAGTTGTGGTCTTGCATAACAACCTCAGTGAAGTGCCCAGGGAAACGTCCCTCAGAAGGCTTCAAATTAAGATATTTCTCAATTAGTGTCAAAAAGTGCAAAGGCAATGCTAGTTATATACTCGCAGGAATTTTAGAGCAAACAGCAAGAGAAAAATAAAAGTAAAAAACAGCTTAAAATACATAGATCAATCTGTTTTGTTAAGACTTAACGCACCTTTGTCTAGTTCGGCTTAGCCTACGTCTCCTTTGCTTTTGGGTTTACAATGTAGATTTCAGTGCAGTAGAAGATAATTCATTTTATTCGAGTTTTATGTAGCATTTTTCTTGTTGCGAAAGGAAGAAAATCTTCGTTGGGGCAAAAAAAAATTTTGCTGTCCCAAACCATTTCCGTGTTGAAACCAAGTCGTTAGCTCACATAATTTCTCAGACTGAAGAATTTGAAGGAAAATCAAAACAGATTAAATATTGTTCTTATGCTTACTCCTAGTAATATTGAAATACAATGAAATAATACACAGAACTGGACCATGACAGTTTGCAGATAATGCATTTGATGTATAGTAAGCCAATTGACAACAAAATATTTTGTTCTTTTTTTGCAACACATGGTTATTATTTTTTGTAACTAGTAGCTATAGATATAGCCCAGAGGTCTCAAATTTCCATTTATCCAGTGAAATTAGTGTGTACCCCATTCCTGAGTGTCATAATAAATATATAATTTAAAGAAGCAAGCAACTTTGTACTTGTGGTACTTAGTGGTGATGCAGAGCTTTCTTCCAAAGATGGTTACTTATGCCTGTTATTTGAAAAGAACATGAGACTAAAAACATGCAGGTGACATTTTCTTGAGTGTCTTAGATACACAGTTTAAAAATAGATATAACTGGTTGCACTACTATGGCAATTATGGCTGTGGTCATGGTAATAAAAGCTGTACTTGACCTGGTGCAAGGAGGATTTATATGGGTGAGATTTCACCTTTCTGAACTCTTATAACTGCTTTTAAATGAATATTAATCAATTAATATTATTTTTTGACATTTTAAATGTATCGGTATAAATTGCAAACCTTGGGCACGAAAGCACACTAAATTTAATGAACTTCCTCTGAAAGTGAAATAAAAAATGAAAACAGAACCACGGAGGGCCAGGATAAATCATCACTGTTGTTCAAAATTGTTTGGCAAAGAAACTAGAAATCAAAGGACTGCAAAAAAACTATTAATCCCATTCATGGGCCAAGTCCAATAAATTTGCATGCATTTAAAGCATACAATCCTAGACAACATACTTCTGCAAACATTTTGCATTACATGCTGATACTTTTTCTTTTTTTTTTTTTGGCTAATATTCTTGCTTGTGTTCTGTGGAAATATTTTAAAGTAATTTTGGAACAAATGAGTTTTCCAGACTACACCTTTCAGGGTATTATCACAAATTAGTTCATTAACATTTTTGAAGATATTTTAGTTTTTCTATAGCATATAAACTCGTGAACCAAAATAACCCTTCATATTATACTGTGAAGTTTGATTAATATAAGTACCCCCAGAATATCTATCATTTCCTTTATGTTTATGTATTATATTGGCTTTATATTAATGAAGGAACATAATTTGATCCAATAGCATCAAATATTATATCTACAATAATATATATATTATAATGGGTCATAATTTGGTAGGAAGGATAATTTTATTGTCTGATAAGGCATAAGCCAGGCTTTGTGTCCAGACCAAGAAGGGATCTTGGACATAACCCTGAAAAATTGTCTCTATTTCAATTACAAAGTTTATCTGCATAAATAAAGTTATGAAATAATCTAGAGATATTAGTCCTCATCTTCATTATTATCATCATTATTATTATCAAGGGCATCAGATAAAGGACTCAGGGTTAGGGTTAGGGGTTAGGTTGCCTGTCTCCACCAGGTAGCTGAGATCTTTATTACTCTATTTGTTCTGAGCACCACTATTTCAGTTATTGAACTTTTGCTATCTTGAACACATATTTTGGATTCTTTTTCAGGAATAAATGTTTATGTTTGTCTTCTTTACATTAATTTTGTAGAGAAGAGAGCTACTGAACAAGAGTCACTGCTGCGGCTTTGATAAGTTTTCTTTGTGTGCGTCAAATAAATGACCAGGCAGGGTAAGGCCAAGCAGAAAAAAACTGCTCTTCCTTCACAGCATTTCCACACAGTGACCAGAATTGCTGGAAACACAAAGAGGGGACTAAGAGTCACTCACAAGTTATTGAAGTTTAACAAGTTAATCTATCACCTGACCCAAGCAGTGGCCAAGTGAGTGCCCTCTGCCTGTGGCAAGGGCCTGGTGACTCCATCACCTTAAACCTGGCGACTTGTCCTGTCCTGTGTCCCCAAGGGCTGGGCACACAGGGAGGAGCTGCCATGGATTCACTGATGCTGCGCCTCCACGCATTGCTCTTGTAGTCACTTGTAGGCTGAAGCCCTGCCTACAGAGACAGATTTCTGTCATAAAATTCCCTGTACAGACAAGACCAGCTTTTGGCTTTATCATTATTTCAATCACTTTAGTGTAGATCCAATTACACAGGTATAAAATGTTTCTACTGGCATGCCCTGGCATCAGTACAACAGCAGTTAAAGAGATAACTCTAAGACTGGATAGAAGTGTGAATAACAACAGCTGATCAACAGCCATGCTGATAAAATTTAAATGAGATCAAGCCTAAATCTTATCCTACACTGATAATAGGAATGTCTGTTATGTGTCAGACTTACTGGGTATGAGAGGAGAGTAAGGCCAGGAGCTGATCTCAGTAAAACCTCCCTCAGGTTGTCAGGAGTTATCCTTTAATACGAGCCAGAGCTATCCAGGTTTCCAGCTACACTGTGGGCAGTTGTGTCCTAATGAAAAACCACATGGGCATGGCAGCAGTAAATGCCAGACTGATGATTACCACCTGAGCATATACATTATGGCACCACCTAACTTTATTTTAACTACTCATTGCCTTGTTTTACAATTCCCACAGTGCTCTGCACTGTTTCAGTATGTAAAACAGAGAAATAGACTGTAGATCTCTTTAGAGAATATTGTTTTCTCCTGACCACAGCCATGGGTCACTATATAAAAAGGAAAAAAGCAATTTACTGTGCTCTTTCTCCACTCCTGCTTCTAGTCATTTGCTCGTACTGTGTTGTAAATGAAGAGCAGAGGCTGTGGTCTGTGTCAGACCTGAAATAAAAATGTTTCACATTGCTCTATGAAGGAAAAAAAGCTCAACTTGCAATCTGTACTGCCACGCAGTTCGGGGCTTTTTCCAGCCATAGTTAAACAAAATGGTTTGTCTGAACTGAAAATAAAGTATCCGTTGCTGTTGATATGTCTGCCAAATTTAAAACATGACATAAACCAAAGTCGACAGCATAAGCCACTCAAACAAGGCCTCAGGGACTCCAAAATGTGCCTTAATATTTATTTTTCATACTTGATTGCGGGTTATGCACAGGTAAGTGTAGTGCTGCCCTGAGGGTTTTAAGTGTAACGTAGTCAACCATGATAATACCTTCAGTATCTCAGAAGACAGTTCCCACAATGACTAATAGGAAATGAAAGCCAAGCTGAGTGTTTTTCAGACTAGTTTTAAGTTTCCTCTAGAGTTATTTGATAGATTTCTAGAATGTTATCAGTATTTGCCTATTCATAAGATAAAACCATGTATTACGCCATTTGTGACATTCTGTCTTCCAGCACTCAAAATCCTCCTAACATTAACTCGCTTTTACAACCCTGTAAAACATGAGAAATTGCTGTCTTCCTCTCTATCCACTACTTCCTCCAGTAATTTGGACTGATATTTACCAGTCATTTCCTCAAAAATGAATCACTAGCCACTGACATATACACATATGAGTGACAGAAAAAAAATGAGCCTGAATTAGTCTTGCTCAGGTGCTCCCATTTATTTTAACATGTCTCTTGCTGGTGGAACATGTAAGAACTAGCCATAAAAATACCATGTCCTCACAGACAGTTATCTTAGCCTTAATAATTTTAAATATTGGATTGGAAAATACTTGTCTATATTACTCACACATGCAGAACCAGAGCTGTGCCTCAGAAGAAAACTTCAGATCAGAATCACCAGCGCTAGCTGCTTCCTCTTGTTCTACAAACAGAGCTACGCCTGCCTTAGCAGGGAACAAATTTCAAGAAGCTTTATGTTGCTAGAATAGCAAGGACACCTTAAAAGTACTAGTGGAGTCAATTTTACCTCTGACAAAAAAAGAGGTAAAGGATAAAGTTTCTCGTTGGAGTGTTGCATGGTCTGTTGCTGGAAGTTAAACTTGAAGAATAGGATCAACAAAAATCAGCATGTTAGTGAAGAAACACAGAACATAATGTTGTGTCTTTAATATCTGCCCCTCTTTGAGGCTTATTTTCCCTTGCTTTGGCACTGGAAATGCACTTTGTGGAGTGAGAAGCTTGCACAGGAATGCAGTGATGTCCTCTTTTACAGCCCATTTGCTGTAAGCAACTCTGTTGTCACAGTGTATTCACAGGGGACCAGGTCCTGTTCTTGCCCTCCTGCTATTGGGTAGAATGGGATTTTTATTTTGGAGTCATCTCCGTTGTCACTTCATCTTGAAATCTGGCTGCTACCAAAGCAGCTTCTTCTGTCTCATTTGTTTTAACACCCATGTTGATGGGGAAGCCAAGTTCTATTTGAAAATATGGGATAATAATTCAAATCATTGTGGTTATCACCTCTGCATTGTGATTGTCTTCTTGGCTGTAAGAAGAGGTTTTATCATATTTCAGTGTAAATTTTGGAGGTACTGTCTTGTGACAATGGGGAGCAGTTCCTTTCCCCTTATCATCATTGTAGCTGTGTTAATGGATTAATTATTAAAATATAACAGATACAGATCTTATTCTATTGCAATGTTTCAAGACTACAGTTAGATTCATTAGTTATGCAAAATCCAAAATTTTACTCTTGGTTTGCTTGCTTTCTAAAAGCAGAGTGCATGCATGAGTAAACCGAGAATTAGTGTTGGAAGTTTCTGTGGGTTATGAAGCTGTTCACCTCGAGGGACCTCAGTGACATTGTACTAAACTGAAAAACAGAGCTGGAGAGGTTAGCTCTGTCACCAGGGCCCCTGAAATGCACTTAGAACCTTTCTCGTAGTATAGTACTCACATTTTTAATTTATGTTGCACATGAAGAAACTTCAAATCTTCCTTCCTTCGCTTGTTCCTCCACCTCTTGTTTCACTGTCACCTTGGAGACCAACTACGGGTACCATGACCAATATACAACTACCATGGGTAGATGGTATTTCTTGTTATTTTCTTACAACTATGTGCAACAAGATTTTTAAATGCTGGATCTTCATTTTGAGCCTATGTTGTTTTGTACACCAGTAGTGGCTTTAAATTGCACCCCTGTATAAATGAGGTTTATGAAGTAGTTATTCAGAGTTTACAACTTCATTCTTCTCTTTGAGTGTTGTTAATGAGAACTTTGGTTCTCATTTTTCCTTTGTCCATTACCTTGAAGAACCATAAAGTATTTGGCTCTTACAGAAGGAAAATTAGCATCTTATATTTCTTATTTTACACCTTTTTCAAACATGGAATTATTCTTTTCAATTGTTTCTAACTTCAAAAACACTTTCCTGACCCAGCCTGTAATTTTGCTCATAGTGAGGAAGATGCCATTACCTTAACCCAGCTTGGCTTGACCTGGCAGATCATGGGCTTCTCTCCACAGACCAGTGCAGCAGAGTGCAGCTCCCTCAAGCAATGTGGCTTCATCAAAACAGTCTGCGACGGAGCAGATTAGCTCTGCCTTTCAAACTGGCCTGACACGATTGTATTCAGCCACTTTAACATGATTATGTTGCTTTTAGGTTTTATTGCTCTGTTTCTGCTGCCATTATAGAGCGCAGACCTCCCTGCTTGGAGACCACTGCTTTTCTCAGGCTGTGAGAACTCCTTTGCAGCATTCCAGAGTTAAATTCACAGTGACCATGTTTCTTGACAGTGAGAATGCTCTGCTACAGTAGAAACCCTTCCCAGTTCCTCCCTGACATCATGGCTGAAACCAGCCTTGCCCATTTCCACTTTATGTTCTACTAAAGTTATTAAAGATGTTCTTTTGGCACTATGAGAGTGACCATGAAATCTAGCCTGCCAGATGGTGGTGAATACAAATGCTCCCTGGAAGAAAAAAAAGGTGACTGCTAGTGAGTTGCAAACCTCAGTTTCAAGAAATAATGGTTCTTATTTCCTGTCCTAAGCAGCCAGTCCCTTACATGTGCTGACTGCAGGCACCAGTGACAAATTCCTGCAAATAAATCTCATCCTTGGGCACCCTTCTACTTTGCACCAACCCCAAAATGCATTATTGCACTGGCTATTTAAACATGGGAAGGTAAAAAACCTTTCACAGAATTAATTTCTTCTCTTTCATAAGAGAGATATAATGCATTAACTGATTTGAAAACAGAGTGAGGCTGTTTTCTAACATGGTCACTCACTAGGCAGGCTTTCCACAGGGCATGGGAGCTGAAGTAAACAATCACTTACACAGAAGGAAACTCTCTAGTGCCCTGCCATGCTGAAGCTTGTAGAGAAAAGGGAAAAAAAAACAAACAACCAACTAACATTTCATTGCATGTTGAAAAGAAAGTGTAAGGACTCTGTTTCGAAAGCTTTAAAGCATAATTGAAATTCAACATGCAGATTTCTGTGTTATTACAATGCTGCATGCACTAGCTCATTTGCTGAGCAGCCAGCATTTTAAACCACACACTGCAAGAACTTTGTGCTGGTACAATAACAACGTAGAAAAATTAGGATGACAGCAGCACTATGCTCAGCCCGATAAACATTCCTCAGCTGAAACAGGAGCTACAGGGCACTGCTAGCCTGTGTGTTATGAGACGGGAATATTTCTGCTTCCATGTGCAGATGGAGCACAGATCACTAGTGTGCTGACAAGCTGAACTCCAAACAAAGAGATAAGCTACATATGTACTGGCAGGTAAGCTCACTGATCTTTTTAACCCAGTGAACATCTGATGTGATGTGAGACTCACTAAATTGTAGATTGCAAATCAAGGTCAGACTGAAGGGTGACTTAGTATTTCGTAACATTCTCCCTGCTTCACTGACTGAAAGCAATCATGAATCCCAGAGTGCTTTTTACTCTTTTAATTTGATAGTAATTTGAAAATGTATTTGACTACAGAACTAAGTGTATCTAAATTCAAAGAGGCAAGAACTGTTAGAAAAAAATAGTTGAAAAAAAGTAATTTTATTCTTATGCTATCACAATGCTGCCACTTCTGTGCACAAAGGTCAATGTCAGAATTGAGGTACCATGTCCATGGCTAAGGGGGCCAGGAGGCTGAGCTGGCACTGGAACTCTCCAGTGTAACCCTTCTTTTTTCTGCCTACAGTCCCAGCAAAGAGTTGAATTGGGCTGAGGATGTGTGAGATGGATGATGCTGGGAGAGCAGTCCAAAGCCACAGAGCTCAGGGAGAATCTGGGTCACTGTGCAATGTGTTCACTGTGCCAAATCATAACAGCAGTGAAACGCTCAGACCACTAACCTAAAAAGGACTTGCTCAATTCACATCTTAAATATACAGAACAACTTTTATTGACATTGCAAGGTAGTCTGGGTTTTGTTCTCAGTATAAGTCGGGTTAAATGAAAGTGTGTACAGAGGAACAGTGTGTGAGAAAAGAGTATTTACACACACGGATGTGTATTTCCACTCATTGAGGTTTTTACCATTCATGGCATACTGCAGGATTCACTGTCACTGGGAGCACTCAATGAAATGCCTGTTCTCCAAATCAGTCCCCCATTTATCTACTAAATCTTTCCATTTCGTCCAATCTAAAGAACCATCAGTAAGTAGAAAATATAATCTATACATTGAGGCCAGGAACACATTAGCTCTGTAATAAGGAAGTGAAAGTCTTGGATTATAGCTGTATTTGCCTATAACTGTAGATCATTTGCAAGGCAGGCTGAGAGAAAATAAAAGATTCCCTGGCAACTCTCCCCGTCTCCAAATGCCTGCTCAGGCAGAAAAAAACAACCACCCTGCATACATATTCCAATGAGCCACTGCGGGGCAGTAACAACAAAAACATTCCTCAGCAAAACATGGGGCTTTGAGCAGCCACTTCGCCTTCTCTGAGCGAAGGACACAAAGAAACTGTTCTTCCAAGAACAGCCGAACATTAGGATTTCCATTCTTACGTTGCAAAATGTTATTAGTCTTTTTGGGAAGCATTTTCTAGCTGTGCTTAGCCTCGGCTCCTCCCCCAGAGATGCTGGCAAACAGCGCTTTTGAAGCTGTTACTCAGTTTTAAAGCGATGAATAGAGGTTGTGTGTGAGATATCCAAGACTCTGTTTAAGACACTATCTGGATTTTCTCTGTGTGCATAAACTCTTTTCTACCTGAGGGCTAAGTAAATAAGTTCTTTTCAAGTGATTATTCTCTGTGCAGGAATTTGCCCTTGTAAGGTATAGAAACCCCTGAAGATTAGGTATTTTTGTGCTGCTTTTGTTCCTCTCAGGGCAAAATCTTCAGTGAACAGAAGTTATTACAAAAAAATTATTTTATATCTTACGGGTAAAAGAATAGACGTTGTTCAGTTTTGGATGTAGCTTGGAATCAAAATTACTGAGCTGCTTTGTGTACAACATTTCACATCTAGAGGTTCAAAATTAGATCAATAGTTTTGTCTTTCTTCCCTCCACCCCCACCATTCTGGAGATTTAATAATATCAATGGAATCTGAAGAAATTAACTGTTCTTTCTTTTTGCATAGTACCAAAAGTTGTGGGGGAAGCCTATTTAAAGATCTCTAATTAAAATCTGAATTTTCTATAAATACAAAGCTTCCTGTAACAGCCATTCCAAATAGATATTGCCCTTTAGTGCTGCAGAAATTTGTACCAGATTAGTAACATGTGCTGCAATGTAGATTCTGTGAAAAGTCGAAGTATCATACTTCAATTGAAGTGTGAGAAAAAGAGGATCAAGACGTACAGAGAGCTGAATTACAGCCATGGCTCTTCAGTTACACTTTGAAGATCATTTTCATTTCCATTTTGATCTTAAATCTTACTCATAAGTAATTAACATTTGGGGATGCATGACAGATGGTATGTGCCACCTTGTCTTTTTGGGCAGTCTTTTCTTGTCTTGGCTTTTCAAGGCATATTCCAGACCTAAAATAATTTTTTTTGGGGAAAAAAATGAGATAAATGAACTTACTTTGGCTTGCAGACAGTAATAGGAAAAAGTTGCAAGTTTCTTCTAGTATTCGAACATTCTTTCAAATTTACTTTTATTTATTTTTATATATTTTAAAATATTTATCAAATCTTTAGGTTGTCAGATCTAGGGTAGCCTCCATTTTTAAAGACAATAAGGCTATAAATGTAATGTAAGTATCATCAGAAGAATTATTGCAAATACTTCATCATATATCCCAGCTGATGAATCTTGCAGCTGATCCTACTGATACTCCAGGACCTGAAAGATGAAGCTGACATCTCATCTCCCAACTGGAGAACTTTAGTGATGTTCCTTGGGTTTACAGCATTCAGGATTCTCATATTTATCTTCACAGTTTGCTTTGCTTTACTTTTTCATCAAGTAGAAACATCATGAAAAATTAAGAAGAAAAAAGTATCTGGAAGTTTTATTAATTTAAAGTTATCTCAGGGACCAGGCAGCCAGCTGAATTTTCAATCAGAAGATCTGTAAGTGCTCATTACTAAGCCTGCAAGGTGGCATTAAGCATCATCTTCAAATTTAAGTTTCCCATCAGTTCTTTGAGAGAATTGCAGTAACATTCCTGTGTTCATTCTAAAAGTGGATAATGTGCTTCTGATGATTAGATCCAACAATTTTGCCTCACAGGAAAGAAGTAAAAACCAACGAAAAAATTAGGAAATTCAAAAATACCCGTTTACCCTTATTCACCTTGAAGAGTCAGACATAAATTGTGTGAGGAGCTTGTGGAGTTGGGGAGAAGGGAGCAGGAGTTAGACTCATCCTGGAACTGTTTTAAACCTCTGTTTTAATTTATTTGATTATCTTCTACTGGCCAGCTTGTATGAGAAAACATGGGAATGAAATAAGAAAGGTAAAAGGTCATCAGACCTCAGAATCTTGCTTGCTAGTCATTGGTTTGCCTTCACACACTGGAAACAAATCTGTGCTGGCAAGACTGATTAAATGCAGCAGGTATAAAGTGTAACTGGCAGTTAAAACCTTGTTGAACACTGCAATGATACTGCAGTTCTTGACTTGGAAGGTTGTTCATCCAGCCTGCTCAGCTGGGATGTTCATCCGGCCCGTTTACCATTTATGAGACATTGTGTTAGCATTGAATTAGCTTATAGATTGTTTTAATATGACTTGGAGCAGTAGGGTGTATAATTGTTTGAATGTTTCTTTCCACTGACTGCACAGCATTACTTCTTTCTGCACCTGAGAAGGCTTTTTCCTCCACCTGAACACTTAACAAGCAAATTTCCAGATATTCAGAAGCAAATGCAAACAATTTAGAACAAATCTTGTTCCTGCAATTAGGGCCTCGAATGAAACCCTACCAAACACAGCCAATACAGCTGAGCTTTGTAACGTTTTCTCTTCTTTTCAGTGTTTTTTTTTTCTTTTTTCTGTTTTTTTATTTCCTTCAGGAAGGCATTGCAGCATGACACCCTTCCTTATCTTAATTCCTGTTTTTTGAAGAGAAAAATAGCTTTAAACTCTCTCTACAGTAAAGTCAGTACATACAAAGTGTGTGAAGACTCAGTGGAATGTGGAGCTTTTTGTACCATTTCACGTTTGTAGCTTTTTGTACCATTTCACATTTGTCAGGCTGCCATTTATTTTCTGCCACAGGTTTTGGGTACTGTGTCATATTGTTGATGTTATGAGTTAAATTTCCTATTAACCCCTAAGTGGACTTCAGCAGTGAAACCCAGGCTTGGGAATCCCTGTGAAACTATGCTTTGAATTACCTACACATATACAGTGCACAAAGTAATCCCATCAATCATAGTGGTGTCTGTTAAATACCATTATGTGACTTAATTAATGTCTGCCTAGCATTTTCAGATTCATAAGCAGTCAAAAAACATTACCATGATGTTCTTAACAGCTGCTAAATTTCTTTTATAAGCCAGAAATAAAACACAGAGTAAAGGTGGTCAGACGGGTTGGCAATTAATTGGAAAATCACCAAAGAGTACATGGTGAGGGAAGAAATTACTATAAAATGCAGAAATGAGAAAATATAGCCATTAGGCATATCTCGTATTAAACCTTCAAAGGAATGTAAATATTTAATTTTTTAAGAAAAATTATTTTTGTATAATGCTTTAGTTTGCAATGAATGTGGCACGTAATGCATGCAAAAGTACTCCTTGGTCAGCAAGGGAGGCAGCCAAACATTAAACCTTACGTGAAAAGCATATTTCTGCTGAGTTGACTGATGAGATGACAGCATGTTTATGTTGTTCTAAATATAAAACACCATATACTTTTGTTTACAGGCTCCTTTTTAGAAAGGCATTCCATTTAACAGCCTTGAGTTTGGGTCAACTAAATGGACATGCCACGAATGGACTGCATGAGTACATTACAAGACCAAGTAAAGTAATTAGCAATAATGACAATTAGAGTTATTTTTTATTTAAAGTCTGTGGTATGTTAAGGCTTGCAATATTCTTGGATGAGTCCTAATGTATATGCATTATTATATAGGATCTTTTATATACAAGTAGATAAAGAAGGTTGAAGTAACCTGATCAAGGGCTCTGTGTACGATCCTTAGAGAATCACAGAATCACGGAATGGTTTGGATTGGAAGGAACCTTAATGATCAGTTGATTTCAACCCCGTGCCATGGGCAGGGACACCTCCAACTACCCCAGGTTGCTCAGAGCTGCATCCAACCTGGCCTTGGACACTTCCAGGGATGGGACAGCCACAGCTTCTCTGGCAACCTGTGCCAGGGCCTCATCTGTAAATAATTGTTTTCCTAATATCCAACCTAAATCTGCTGTCTGCCAGTTTGAAGCCATCCCCTCTTTTCCTGGCACTCCATGTCCTTATAAGAAGTCTCTCTGTATAAACTTGGGTGATACCCCCATGTATGAGAGCACACATGATAAACACATACAAACCAAGCAAATGATATTACAAATTAAAGAACTCTCACTTTTCATTCCAAATTTAGGAGAAAAAAACTGTATCAGATTCCAAAGAACACCAGGTAAATCCCTTATGCCAGAGTTCTGTGATCACTGGTAACACACAGTGGTGAAATATTAGCAGTGGTGACAAACGTCCCAAATGCCACTGTAATTGCCACCCTTTGGCATTACTGTGGAAGGAAGAGGCCAGGAGGCTGGGCATTAAAAAGTGATGGCTGAACTCTAAGTTTAATTTGTACAATTTGCTAAAAAAATATATCTTGTACACAAAGCACTGCATTACTCAGTAGTACTGTGGAAGAGGATGCAGCTCTCAAATAATAACAGTGCTTTGGCAGGACACATTTTTCCCTCAGAAGAACTTGCAAGCACAGCAGGTGGGGAGCAGGACAGGAAACAGGCCCAGAGTGACCTGCTTGGGCCACACATGGGAGAACAAGAGCGACACAGACTCAGATCCCCTGCTCCAGCACGTTTCTTAGCCAACACAGTACTGGGAGGTTCGTTACTATGAGAATACTACACAGTTACAGGCACTTGAAAGTGCCCAGAAGCATTTGGGATCTATTGTGTCTGGTACTTGCCCTTGAAAAACTGCCCAGGAGAGTTCTTTGCTTTTGCTTTTTCAGAAACCTCTCATTGACACAAAGGAATTCATATCAAAAGAGGTTAGAAAATGATTTATTGGAAAATGTAGTTCTTATCAACTGAACTCGGCAGCCGAATGTAGAAACAGCTACACTTTTATTAGACTAACATAAAATAAGAGGTGTACACAGTTCTGGGGTCCCTCAAAGGTCCCTTCATCCGTTATCATCTTCCATTCTTGTGAAAGGAGCACTGAGATCTCCAACTTGTGTACTAGCCAAAGTTTCTTTTCCCCTCAATCCAATAAAGGTCTCTTTATAGCAAAAATGCTGCTGTCTCTCTTCCTCTCTGTGAAGAAATTCTGCTACAACTCCATTATGGAAAAGGATTTTAAAAGCAATAGCACTGAGGAGAGCTGTTTGCTTCTGCCAGTTGATTTTGTGAAGGAGAGGTTTACAGACCTGTGTCTGTAGGTACAAACTAAAAACAAAACCTGCCATTGCATCAAAAGCTGTATTTCTATCTGATTCCTTAAAATGTGCTCTGTGTTAAATATATGAAAAACAATGTAAATGACAGGACAGCAAATAAGTCTTTTCTAAATAAGCCAACCTAATTTCAGAGAAAAAGGGACTGATGCTCAAGAATAATTTAAACACTCTTGAGGTCCTCTTAGTAAGAGGAAGAGGTAGTGCTAGAACTTAAGCAAAAGCATGCAAGCAGCATGAAGGGAATGAAAATGTAGAGTAAGGGCAAATGGGACCTGTAAGACAGATAGTAAATGAATGGAGTAGGAACCAGGATACAAGACAGATGTGAAAGACAAGACAGATGGCAAGACACAATAAGTACAGCAAGGAGCAAAAAGTAATAATTTCATCATAGTATCTTCCAGTAAAGAAAAATCTAGGGTTACACTGCCAAGGGACACATTTTGCAAAGAATTGTACTTAAAATTCTGCTCACACACGTAGTTGTGTGATCAGCTTTGCTCCCACTGTAAGGCTGCATGGGCTAATACTTAAAAAAATACATCTCTACACTAAATAATACTGCATTTTAATGATGGTATGTAACATAAAAATGGGTGAAAACTCCCAACTTGTTAGTGCTTTGAAATAACAGTAAAATTTTGTCATAAACTGCTAACTTCCTCCTTGGCTTTCTGTGGAACAGTGCATCTGAAGCAGAGTGCTGTGTATGGAGCTGGAACAGGAGCTCTTCTGTTTGGTGTCACTTGAGACCTGGATCCCATCTCTGTGGGAACGAGGTGGCAGCTGAGGCAGAGACAGGCTGGGTGCTGGGAAACAAAGAGAGAATTCTGGCTCTCTGGGCTGGTGTGAAGAATCCCTGCCGTGGGGCTGAGCTGGAGGTGTGCAGGGAGTGCAGGGAGGAGGAAACAGGAGCAGAGCCAGAAGCCAGCTGTGAACAGCTCTGCTCGCTTCTGCCACTGAACGAGCTCTTCTAGAAAATGTCAAAGAACATCCTCATCATCTAAAGCCATTTGCGAAATGATTGCTAATATGGCTCAATTATGTTTTCTTTCCCTGCACCCATGTGTTTAAAATGTGAAAGAAAATGGTGAGAGTGACTGCTAAAGATGCCTGATAGTGCATATTTGCTTGGAAGTATATTTTCATTTCAAGCAAATGTCAGTGCAAACACCTGCAATCTGCATTGCTTGTAACTGTAAGAAACAAATGTAAGTTGGTTCACCAGCACCACTCTCTGAATAAAGCTGCTGCTGCTACTCTGTGGCTGTTACTACGTGTATTTTTGCACTTCAAAATGTGAAGGAAAGCATGTTGATTATTAAAAACATTGTTCCTTGTTCACCCCAAAAATGAAGTAAATACTAATATATGGTCGTCAGTGAAGAACAAACTGAATTACAATGGATTCTGAAGGAAATATTCTGTCGAAATTCACTGTTTCTTTACAAGTAATTGGGTTAACACCTAATTTCAAAGTAAGTGCAGAAACAAATTGACACATGATGCTGTGAGAAAGACACTGAAATCAATTTAAAGATTATTGCAGGTAACACGACTTTGTACTTTTACTTTTTTCTCTCTCTCTTTAGAGGTGAGAACCTAAGATCTGTTGTGTTAGTCAGCAGAAGAGGATAAGTCTGTGCTGGACTTTGACCAGAAGCACATTAAATCTGTATTCACTGTGCTCTTGTTGGCTGACACATTGGTGCAGAAAACAAAACCTTCACATCCCTTTGCTCTGTGCCCCAGAAATGTGGAAAAGACACGAGCTGCCCAACCTTTGCTCCGTCTGAGCCTACAGTGAGCAACTGCAGGGCCAGCGCAGAGGTATGGATTTTTCTCCCAGTAATTCCATGTCACAGTTTGTCCCTGTAAATGAAAAAGCAAATGGTGTTTCTGAGCAGGTGACAGGTCTGGTCCTTCAGGCTTTCTGGGCCTGGAGAAAAATCTACTCATGTCAATGAAAATCTGCAAAGTGGTTTCTGTGGGGAAGTGGTTGAGAAAACAGCCTGTGGGGCACATGCAGATGCTACACTCAACGTTTGTACACAAGGTAGGAGAAAATTAGCAGTCAGAAGCTGAAAGTTACAATATTTGGCATGGATGTTTTTGTTATCAATTTAAATAATTTCCTTTAGCTTTCTTTTAAATTTTTGCATAACAAAAAAATAACACAAAATACTCAAAATGTGATTCATTCTAAAAGAAAAGAAAAAGGGATATATTTATTTTTGCACTTGACATCTTGTTACTGGCACAGTCTATTGTGTTGCAGGAACAGGAATATAATCAAACAACTCAGTGTGTGTGGATGTAACTTACAAACTTCTGACATTATTCAGTACTAGTTTTGTTCCTGCTCTTGTCGTTCAAACAATTACACAGAATTCCATCCTTGTGGAAGGCACTGAGTAATTGCACCTGTCCATCAGGGTGTCCTGCATAGTCCTAGTTATTGATATAATGAGTTACACACTTGAAAGAGGAATATGAAACTGCCAACTTGGAAATAACATTTAAACAATGATTTTGAGGGCATTTTTATTCAACTTTAGCATCAGGGCAAGTGCACTGCTTAGGCCACATTGTTGCCCACCTTGTTGCCTAACTTTATTTAAAATAATGAGTATTCCCTCACTGTATGAAAAACTCTATTGTATCATGTAACCTCAGAAAAAAATCAAACTATTTCAGTTCCAGTTTAAATAGATTATCTACTCATTGGAAATAATGTTTTTATTTTACTCTTTACATAAAGTGTTGGAAATTTCTTTCATTAGCTTGCATAGTCAGGCTTCCATTAAAACAATAACTGATCCAAACTTCTATATAGTTCTAATAGAAAAATTAGCATTATGCTAAGTAGGAGGCAATAATACTCAACTGTGTGTTACAAATCACAAGCTTCTTGTAATTAGTAAGAAATTCTGGATCAATTACAACAACATATAAAAAACAAAATATAAGTAACATCCTAACAGAGTTTTTTACTTGCCAGTGTCATGGGATTAGTTTAAAAATCAGAATGTTTTTAGTAAATTCTTAACATTATTTTTCTAGCAGTTCATGAGTAAAATTTAAGATGTTTTAATTAAGAGAAAACTATTTTAATGAGGAATCATGATATTCTAGGCAGTGATGTATGAAGAAATTATAACAATACATTTAATGGATTAATAACTGGGAAGTCAGGGGAAATTGTCATCCAACTGAAAACTTTCTGATAGGATCCTAATGTAATTGGTTCTTTGTCCTTCACTGCTTGACACATTATCAATGAGCTTGAAGAAAACATGAAATCATCCAAGATAATTACTGTGGATTACACAAAGACAGATAATGAAGAGGCCAGGTCACTGATCCAGACAGCTGAGGTGAATTTAATACTGTATACTTCAATATAGCCAAGTTAAAAAAGAAAAAAAAATCCATACATTTAGGCCCAAAATCAAAGGCAGGACTTGCAGAATAAAGCAAGCACGGGATGGTTGGGACGCTGGTGGGTGGGCGGCTGAGCTGCTGATGAGCGGTGATGGGATCTGGCGCACCTGGGGGAAAATTAGGAACAACGACCTGCAACTGCCAGGGCCACCTGCGCAGATTCGGGGCCACCTGCGCAGATTAGGGGCCACCTGCGCAGCCCCGGGGCCACCTGCACAGAATCGGGGACACCTGCGCAGAATCGGGGCCACCTGCGGGCACTGCTGGGAGGGCACATAAAGAGCCCTCCTGGCCCAGCGTTCCTGCTGTTCCCTGGGTGGGAACTCATGGCTGCGGGAGCTGACGGTGACGGGACCTGCCCGCTCCCGGGAGGAGGAATCCCGGTGTGAGAAAGTTCCTATGCCTCCGGAAGCTCCAGGGAAAGGTAAGGGGCGTGCAGAGCTCCAGCCTTGGTGCCCGGGGCTGCCCGAGCATCGCGCCTTTGTCCAGAAAGTCGCTTTGGTATGGTCTGTGGAACTGCAGTTTGTGGTCAGTGTTAATGGTAAAGCTGAAGATTTTAGGCACTGAAATCCCAGTCAGAAAGATGAGAAGTGTCTGCCAGTTAACAAAACAAAAAAAAACCAAACCAAAAAAAAAAAAAACCGCAACGGGTTTACTGACTAGAATACAGGGTGTAAAACCTGAGGGTTTTCATACCACAGGTGAATTTTACAAATGTGTGATTTTTGGATGCTGCTTTTTGATGATACTGGTAATTACCGTTTCTGTACGATGAACATAGATTATTCAGCATCACCAGCAGTGACTATTGAGGGTAAAACAAAATGCGTGATGGTGGAAAACAAAGTGTTTGTAATGGTGGGAGAGCTCAGGTAGCTGCAACATGAGGACTTCATTTAATCCCTGTATGTTGAACATGTAATTAAGAGGTCTTATACGGACCCTTCATTGTCCAGGGTAACAGTGCCATGTGTTCATTACTTCCAGAAGCTGTGAATATGAACCACAATCTTGTCCAGGTGACAATGGTCATCAAACTCATTAAATCTAATGTATAGCATTTCCGAAAGGGCATGTGATATTGTCCAGCATGATTAATAAATAAATCGTGTTCTTGCTATACATACTCATTTTCACTAATTTTTGTGGGGTATCTTTGATGCTCTCCTACAAAATTGATGTATTTCTTGTTATTGCATTATGCTCTCCTGACTTCTATTTATTTCAAACAAAGAAACTCATTATATAAATTGAGGTTCACAAATGTATCACAAAATGTTCTTTCCCTTTGGTAAGAATTTGGTAACAGAATAATAAAGTGAAAGAATAATACAGTTGTTTTTGGGAACAAATCTTTCTACTGCACATCTCTGTAGGCTATAACTCATTAAAATGTTATGTTCCTTTTTGTTTTCCATCACTGTCCCCTTTGGAGCAGAGTGAACCCTCTCTGCATGTGAATTGTAAACCCTGCTTGATGCTGACTGCCCCTGCTTTGTGCTTTAAGTGAATATTCTAACTACAGTCCATGTGGTGTTCTACAAATCTTAAGAGATAGTAAAAAGAATAGTGTTCGTATTGATTGCTATGGCATTCCTGTACTTGTTGCACTCCTTCAAAACTATTCCCACTTGCAGGTCTCCTTTGATTTGAAATCTGCTTTTATTAATCTACTCCAGTCATGCAGATATTTTAAGGCAGCTTTAAATTTGCTCTTTATAATGGGCTGCCTCTGAAGCTCTGCACAAGTGTAGATAAACTGTTACTTCTATAGGGTCTTTCTTATGAAGTGTACCTTTTTCCTTAAGTTTCTAAAATGTCTTTGTTAATATCCTTTAGTAATAACTGAGGCAGCTGAATGTGAGAGGAGAGCTTATTGTGTTCTAATAACCTTGCAGACACTGTAAGGGTAGGAAAACCACAGGGAGGCCTGGGGAAGAGCTTTGTTTGGGGAGCTGGACTTCAACTGGGACAATTCTCCTGCTCAGAGGTTGGTTTGTGTGAAAACAAGGATTATCTGTTAACTGAGCAAGTGGCTGCAGCAAAGGAATCTGTCTGGGAACACAGAATTTAAGTGCTCTTCTCTCTCTTGTTTTGGTGCTTGTGCTTTGAGGATGGGCTTTGTGAGTCACCACCTTCTCTACTGTTGGGACAGAAAAATCAGCCCATTCCATAATGGATTCTTTGTGCTTCCTTCATTTATAAACTCTTATGGTACCCAAACATCCTCAACAGCTTTTTCTCTTACAACTGACCTATTCTTGTCATACCACAACAGCCGTGCTTTGAAATGGTCATCATAGACTCACACACGTTTTCTGCCTAATGAGTTAATTGATTTCCATCTCTAATGATATTTTAACAGGATACACACCTGTGCTCCTTGACGTCATTCTCATTCCTTGTTGTAGAAAATTATTTAATAGAAAGCTAATACTGAAAGTATGTGCAAGCTGGTCAGCTGCACTGGTACTGTATAATTTGTAAATAGCATTTCTGTTTAAAATTTCAGACTGCTCTGCATCCTCAGTGATTACTTGGGCTAAATCCTAATTTGAGATATTATCAGTGGTGAGTGAGTCATGCTTTCCTCTTTCCCTTAGCTCATGATGATGAGTGTGTTAAAGATCCTTTGCAAGATAAATATAATGCCTGGAATTTGTTTTCCTGTCCAGTTATGTAATTTATATTAGTTTTCTGATTGATCAAGTGTCTGCTCGTAAAAGTATGCTAAAAGTTTCCTTATGCTCCTTTTGAACCCTACCAAAGAGCTCCAAGTCAAAATCGTGGTAATGGAAACTGTTACAGCCTTAAACTGAAACAGATGTGGGTGTGAGAGCCAGGGAAACAGGGAACAGCCCCTGCTCCATGTTCACTTTTTGTTAAAGAGTGCCCTTGGGGGCTGCAGCCCTGGCTGCCTTGTGTCAGGCCATGGCTGCACTAATGAGCCTTAATTGCCCTGATGAGGATACCCTGGGGCCTGTTGGTCTGGGGCTCGTGCCACAGAAATACCAGAACCCAACACGTCTCCTGCTGGGCTGCTTCTGCTGGGAGAACCTCGGAGCTGCTGTGGGTTCCTTGTCTCCGGGCTCATCTCTGGTCCGGTCTCCAGCAGGAAGGTGGAATGGCCTGAGCCCAGTCCTGTCTCTGGCCCTGCCTTGTGCTGCTTCTGCTTTGCCTTGTCTGGACCCTGTGGAAGGTGTCCCTCTCCCAGCTGGGTCCTGGTGCACCCTATGGGACTGTGCCCCCTGTTTGGGGAGGCTGCACTTGCCTGGTTTCTCTCTACACTTGGAGAAGCCCAACTTCTTGCCCTTCAAACTGAAAAAGAGTAGGTTTAGGTTGGATATTGTGACTAAATCCTTCCCTGTGAGGGTGGGGAGGTCCTGGCACAGGTCTGCCCCATCCCTGCAAGTGTCCAAGGCCAGGTTGGAAGGGGCTTGGAGCAACCTGGGACAGTGGAAAATGTCCCTGCCCATGGCAGATGGTCTTGAAGGTCCTTTCCAACCCAGGCCATTGTGGGATTCCCTGGCAATCTATTTGTAGCATTGTGTTTGCAATCTCTTGAAATGTTTGTTCAAAAATATTGTGAAAATTCTACCATCATTCAAAAGCTTGTGTTGTACAGCTTTCACAAAGGAACTTTGTGGGGGGAAAAAAAACCAACCAAACAAAAAAACTCCCACAACTTTATATTTGAAGGAGAAACTTTGCCTGCTGGTGGATTTCCCACATCAGCAATACTGTAGACATGTAATGGGCAAAGCACATGAAATCTGATTAAGGAATGTTTCCCTTAAAGGTAATCTTAAAAGCATAAGCAAAATTGACAGTTGGCATCTGTAGTCTGGAACTTCTCTAGATTTCATTTTATTTCTCAAAACTTGTGAATTTTGAATAAAGAGAAAATCTCTGTGGTTCACATAATATGTTTAGAGATATGAAATGCCTACACAAAAATAAAGGAAGAAAGGAGAAGGGAATGAAATCAATCATAATGGTATTTCTGCACGCAAGAGTACCAAGATGTAGTGAGAAATTCTACCATGGGAAGAGAATCTTCTCTCTATCCCTTTTGGACTATATTTAGCATAAAAAAAATTGTTTCTGGATAAATTAGTGCAATGAGTGAGAATATTTCTTCTTGAAGTCAATAAGAATTTAACAAAGAATTAAATACAACTAAATACTAAGTGGGAGAATCTGACTCCATTTTTAGTGGAGAAACTCTATTTTAGTGGGCTTGGTTCCTGAGCATGAAATCAAACCAATCTTAAGCTTTCTGAGAAATGGGAGGAGTTCAGTAGAAGATGACCCAGAGATCTGTTTGGTATCTGAGCTGTTTAGCAGCATTTTTGTGTGCATTTGTAGTTTGTGTTTGTGTCCCGTGCTCTCCTGGGGTTGCCTGGAGCAGTTCGGGGCATGCTGCTTATCCTGCAGGGTGAGGGAAGCAGAGGTGTCAGTCCAGCAGCGCTGCTGTGCCAAAGCGATGGGGAAAAAGGATGTTTCTTGTGCTGTTTCTGAGCTACAAAGGAGCTTAAAATGCTGTGACAGGAGACAAGAACAAGCTTTGGAAAGCCCTGAAGCGACTGAGTGTTTTGTAACAGCAAGGTGGTTGGTTAAATCCCACTGTTCTGAGGAGGATGTGCCAGCTGATAAAGCTTTTCTCCACGAGTGTGTGTTTGCATTCTGCTTTTAGGATAGAATCCTTCTGTTTGAGTGGCTGGATCTCTGCCACTCCAACAGGAGGAAACAGTGCCTGTTATGGGAGAGACAATGGAATTAAAACCTGAAAAAAATGGGGCCACACTGGAAATTCAGGATGTAATGAGTGAAGGGCAGGTAGATGCAGATTTGTGTTCCTTTCCTTGCCTTCATTTTACCTGATAAGGAACTGATGCTCAGTATTTCAGTAATGGAGATGTGTTTTTATTCACTCAAACTCCAATAAAACAATTCAGTGCTACCTTCTGGGTTTCTTTTACACAGAAGATGAGGTGGAGGAAGAATCCAGGTGGGAAGTGAGGCCATCCTTTGAGGTTTCAGTCCTGTGTGTCCCTTCCATCACACACACACATCGTGTCTCGTTCTTTGTTTCCTTATCACAAGGATAACTGTGGGAGCTCTCAGCAGGTGCTCAGCAGTTAGGGAAGAGTTGGGGAAGATGAGGATTTAAACAAAGAGTGTTTAGCTGATTAGGCTACAGTAGAGTATTTTAGACAGCACGCACACCGGGGTGCTGCTACAAACACTGGTACAGTATCAAACTAGCTGACTTTAAAAGGAACAAGGTGATTTAAATAGGGATTTTCTTTTTTTTACCTTGCTGTTAGGGGTTTTTGTGTAAGACTATTTGGTATCTGAGTGCCAAGTAAGTCTGCATAGCAGAATGTGTGGTGAATCTCAAAATATTTTTGGCTGTTTTCAGAATTATTTTGCAATTACACAGGAAGTAAGTAATATCTCAATGTGTATTTCCAGCCTCTTTGCAGTGGATTTTATTTTAGTTTTAAGAGGAAGCCAGAGTGATTCTAAACTGGTAGTCATGATGTTTATACGTGTTCTAAAAATTAGTAATGGACTATGTTCTTCATAAGAATTCTTCTGTTTTAGTGTTGAGATGACAAGGCCAAATAAATGTGGAATACTTTTCATTGTGTTATGTAGCCTGAAATCCATTTAATTTCATTTCAATGGGTTCATCTATGTTGCCATATAGAATTCAGTCATGTATGTTGCTTTCTCTGGGTACTTCTGCCTTCTGCACAGAGCTGGGCTGATGACCAGTGTGTTCTTGTGCTCTGAAGTAGCCAAAATATCAAAATGTTGTCCTTTCCCACATCAGTTTGGTTGTGTGGAAAGTTATGTCTATCTTCCCTTGTGTATGAATGAGTTAAACAGGGCTATGTATACATGAAGTGTTAATAAAACTGGGCTGCAGAATTTCTTTCCTTTAATTTCCAGCCAAACTATCTCCAATGTAAGTTTTCTTGTTTTTTCTGCATGGCCTATCTCTTTCATTGCTTACTGAGCTTCTTTGTTTTACTTTTTGGTTTATATTAATGGGATGGACTGAACTTTTATTCAAGAGAGAAAGTATCTGAGTACTTCAGGTTATTTCCCTCATTTTTCCATGTCTCCCAAAAGAAAAAAAAAAATACTCTAAGATTTCTTAAATGGAATGAAAGGCATCTTTATTCTGTAGTGGTAAAAGGAAAATTCCTTTCTGTTTCAGCAGGATAAGAACCTTTCTCATATCTTTTAAAATGGAGGATTTTTGTCAGCTGTCAGCTTGAAAGGTCATGTTTTAGGCAGTCAGTCTTAAGTCCCTTGGATAATGTTTACAGTGCTCTCAAATGACTTAAAATGGACTAAATTGTTTTCAGCCGACAGTAGTAAAGGTCATGGAGGAAATCTGTTTAGTCAGCCCTGCTTGCTTCCTAAGTACACACTGTAAAAATGGGCCATAAACTGCAGCAAGACAGAAGTTTTAACTTTAAAAGACACTGGAGGCTGAGGGAATGGAATGTACCTCTTGTGGGCAGAAATTGCTTCACAGGGAATTTGCTGAGCAGGGGTTGCTACAGCAAACTTTTGTCCGATCCCTGCTACACTCTACCTTTTCCTTTTCTTGTCTCCTTTCACTTTATATGGTTCATTACTTGAAGAATTTGTGGATTTAGGGGCATTTTCTAATCTCAGTATGGGTGCTCATAATTTCCAGACACTCTGATGAGAATCAGACACGCTCTTAAGGCTGAGGGAGGGTGAAGCAGACAAAAAAAGTTTGTACCTCAGTGGTGAATTTCCTGAAACTCCTTTTCAGCCCTCAGTTGCCCCCAGAATGTGGATCTGTTCCCCTCTCTGTAAATGTCATTGTGCTGATTAGTGACAGTTCGTGCTGTGTAAGGTATTGCCAAATGCAATGATCAAATGGGCTTATTAGAGAAAACCAAAATAAATTACCTGTTTGCCATGGATCCGGTTTCTAATGGCATTTGCTGCTGGGTTTTTTCTCATTGTTCTTGTCCAGCCTTCCCAGAAATGATTCCTCTAAATTATAACAAATGCATAGCAATTAGTTTGTCTTGCAGTACCTGATATTGCATACAAATATTATTTTTTCTGCTGTGAGTGCTGGAAACCCTGAAGTAGAAGGAGTTTTACACTGGAAGTCTAAGGAGAGACACAGCCAGCCTGGCTTTCAACACTTAAGTGGCCCAGGTAACTTAAGTAGCTTTAAGGTTTTTACCAAGGGAGGATGAGATCTAGTCTGAAGAACATAAGCAAAAGGATTGTCTGCCTCCCTCAGACATTGTGCTGCATTCTTTGGAGTGATGAAGAGTCAGCAGCCAAGAGGGCACTTCCTTAATGATGTTTTTGCAGATCCAGTAAGAGAATAGAAGAGCTGGAGTCTGTGTTTGAAATGTGCAAAGTGCTTGCACAATATACAATTACAGAAAACACTGTGTTCCATTAGCCTAATTCCATTAGCCCCCAACTAAGTGGTTAATCCAGGGAGCATAAGTGATACAGCATTATGAAAAGCTTGTCTGGGTCTCATCTCCTGCTTTTGTGCCAGGTGGAGTGTTTCTGCAGAATCAGGAGGACACTGAGTAAGGTTCTGTTATAAAATGCCATGAAAATAATGTGTGTTTAGCTGGCTCTGTTTTCGTTGTTGAACAAATGCTGATTTCAGTGTGTAAATGGTGTTTGCTCTAGAAGTGCCAAGTGATTCCTAATTTCATATAATTTTGGGGAATGCCCCTCTTTTTTGCATGAGCTGAAGGAAAGTGTTTCTTTTTTTTTGATCTGGCACTGAAGTACAGCCTTAGAACCTCTAAATTTTATATCTAAAATTACACTTTTAAAGGTATGTGAGGTCACTTTATTGCACTTCACAAACTTAATTTCTAAGTAGTGTTACATCATAACTATAGAAAACAGTGTATTTGTGTACATCAATATGTTTAGGGTATTTGAAGGTAAAGGTGTCTGTCAGCATTTAAATATTAATTTAGAAATTTTAGTTTAAATACTGCTTTGAGTTTTACAAAACTTCTAAATTTATGAAATTAAAACTTCCTGCTCTTAAGTAACGATAAATATGAGAAATGAAGTGATATGGGGTGGCAGAAAGCAACCACACTTTTATTCTGTGGCACGGGACTAATGTTTAGTAGAGTTTTGGGGTATTTTTGTTGGGTTGTTTGAGGTGATTCAGTGATTTGAGTCATTTGTCAGCTATAAATCAGACTAAACTGTGTGGAGCACTTTGCTTTTCCACCTCTGTCTCTCATCTTCCTTCTTCCATAACAGTTTATCACTGTGGCCAGGGAAGAGCTCAGTAAGAGGACAGGAAGACCTTGTTCTTCTGTCATGTTTTCATCCCTAGATATTAGAGTGTCACTCAGATGGATATAGATTGTTTTGCTGCATGTCACATATGACAGACTGAAGGACAACAAAAACAAACTCCTCCGAGCCTATACAGCAAGCAAGTTTCACAAAGTCTGTATGACCAAGCAGAATTAACTCTTGACTGGTTCAGCTGGTCAGAACAGTGGGATCTGTGTATGTGTCATTAAATCATGGTTCTGGGGTGGCTAATAGGTCACACAAGCCTTGTTGTGAGACAGCAGAACTGTGGAGCGTAACTAAATCAGTAGATTTTTATGGCAAAATGACATGTTAGATAATTACACATATTGCAGAACATGTTAATTAATTGAAAATAGAAGTTAAAAAGGTTTAGAGAGGAAGGTGGCCTATTAGAGCCATTTCTATTGATTTACTGATTTTAAACTTCCCTTGGCTTTGGTATAAAGGACTCCTGTTGGGCTCCTTTGCTACGTAAAGAACTGAACACAGGGTTAGGAAATCCAGTCTCTCTCTGGAAAAGTTACTGATTACTACCATTTAAACATGGCTTAGTAATTTAGCTTTATATTACTCAGTCTTTAAGTTTACTTTATGTGAGAATTTTCCCCTGCCCGCTGTGTGCACAAGGGATGTTCAGGCAGAGCTGTGTGTTCTCCTGCCCCGTTACAGCTGGGAGTGCGGAGCTGGCAATGCAGACATTCCCACCCAGGAATGAGTGGGCTGTTTTGCCCTGGCTTTTAGCACCTGAGAAGAACAGCCCTGCGTAGCTGAAATGTGCATCTAACTCTGAATGGTTCTGTTACTGGGATTCAATTTACCTCAGGCAATCAAGTATCCGTTTTATATCTGTTTGTGTTGACCTTTTTGTGGTACTGTAAGGCTTTTTAATGCCATCTGAAATTCCTCCCCTCCCCAAAACCAAGGAGCATCTTAATGAAGAAAGAAATATTGGTACATTATTCATTTGATTTACTGATGCTCTAACTGACCTGTGCATGGATCCAGGGGTGCAGAGGTGCAAATTGCACTTTACAGAGCAGCCTTGTTGTTCTGGCCTTTTCTGCTCAGATGTAATTTAAAACGGAAGCTATTAAAGGTGCTGAGGTAAAATGCAAGCTCTGCTGGCAAACTGAAGAGATAGATATTGACTAGGTGTTGTGTCACTAGAACCAGACATTCAGGCTCCCTGAAGTTTTAATTTTTCATTTAATTTTTTGATAATGTGTCACAGTTGTAACAGTGTGTTGGAGGCAAGGAAAAATGACAGGCAGAGCCATTAGGGAGTCTGTGCCTACTTACTGTTGCTCTCCACCCCACCTGAATCCTGGCTTTCCCAAAGTAATAAAAATGTGTGATGGAACCATTAGCTGACAGTAGGACAGGGACTCAATGAAATTAAATGAAAAATCACTTGAAAGCTTAAATTGTATCACTAATTAACAGACACATTTTGAATGTAAAAATACACAGCTACATCTAACTTTCAGTAGCTGATGAATTTTTATGATAATGGGCAATGGCTTCCAATCCAAATGGTGAGAGATGGGAAGCAGTTTGGCCCCAGTTAATCAAGCCTGTGACTTTTGATGCTCTTAAATACCAGCAGTGCTCTTTCAGTGAGGTGCTCGTGTGTGAGTAGGAAATGAACTTGGAGGTGACAGCTTGGGCAGTTGGGATTGCTATGCTGATAAGATTTTCTTAGAATAGATATGAGGAACCATAATCTTAATGGCTTTCAGTGGCACTCAGATTGTTTGAAGTATAAAACACCTTTGTCAACAGGATTTAGGCTAAGTCATTTTAAACACGTTATTGTTTCATAATAAACTGTTATATCAATTTTTTTTATTCATGTAAGTGCTAGAATATTTTATCTGAAAAGGAGGGAATAAGAGGGAGAAAAATCACATTACTTGTGCAAAATTTTTGCTAATTTACCTTTGTTACAATGTAGTTTTGGTAAAAACTGAAGGTGATAGAAAAATTTGCTAGAGTTAAACACTGAAAACCTGAAAAATAAAACATAAAGGTAAATACAAGAGAGATAAAACTATGAGGCAAGGATGGAGGAAGAAAATGCTGGAAATAGTAGTACAAATAGCCAGAACTGGTGTCAGCTTGACACAAACTGAAAAAATCTGCAGATATTTGTGATATAAGGAGAATGGGCAGCAAATGGTTCAGCTGAGCTGAGAGAGATTATTTACTTAAACTGTGCTGTCTCCTTGTGGTCCCCTGAGAGCCATGTGAGGCTATTTCTACAAATGAATCGGTGTTTAGAGGGGTTTATTTCTTCTCTTTCTCCAAGTATCCATAAAGAAATGCTAAGCTCTTCCTAGTGGGATTAGGGTCACAATGGAAATGGAAGTCTCCTTTTCTGGACACCCAGCCATTATCTACAAAGCAAAAGTGTATTTGTCCTGGTCCTTAAAAAAAGGAAATAAATAAATTGTGAATTGTCTTATCTAAAGTAATGAAAGTGAAGGCCTCCTAGAAGAAGAATCTGAGAGCAGGAGGGGAATTAATATTTAATATTACTGATATGTCTTGGAGCTGATATTCTCTGATGATCTTCACCTTTCTCCACGATGAGGTGTCACTTAAGAAATGGCTCTGGAAGGGCCTCGGGATCAGTTTAGAGCCATCTCTGACAACTGGACATAGAAAGTAATGGTAATTAGTCCAGCCAAAAGATAGCTTTGGGTAAACAGATTCGCATCAAATGTGGTTCAGAAACCTTAATTGGATTTCTGTTGCTTTGCCCTAATGACAGCAAACTTGTCCCCTGCTATCAGGGGAACACGAGAGATCCTTGCACTGCTGTCTGGGTGGGGAGTTCTGGCCTCGCTGTGATTGTTATTCCACACGTTGGTATACCTGAGCACTAATTGTTTGGTTACTCATTAGCAGAAATGAGCTCGACATTCATTGACCGCACTTGAATCGAAAGGGACTGGGCAGACATTTTAACAAGCAATCCGAAACAAATTTCCTGGTTTCCCTGGCGTGAATATGGATGTATTTTGTATCAATTTTGTAGCACAGTTCTCAGAAGAACTGAAGGCAACCCATGTCAGAAAGCTTTAAACTGGCTGACTGCTTTGAAAGGTTGCTGACCTTAGTTAATTAATTTTTCACAGTAATTGGGTAAACTGGACTGATAATGTTTAGATGGTGTAAAAGGAAAAAAAAAGCACCCAAATAGAAACACCACCTCAGATGGCCTTTGAAGACCCTTGTTTAGAAGGTTGTCTGGTGTTTTCTCCTTATTTCAGAGATACTTAGTTTTATTTATACAAATGCAACTATTGCTGTAGTAGACGTTAAATCTGGCAAAACAGAATATCCGGAAAATGGAATGACCTGGAGGTGACTTATGGACTTCATCTGAAAATGAACAAGGATCACCTACATCTTGCTTTTTATTCAGTTGGATGTGGTAATAGTAGCACACATATAATGTTATAAACTATACATACAATTATAAAGTATCTTGTGACTATCTACTCAGTTTTAGAGAGTTCTAAAACTCCCTTGAATGGATTTTAACGGCACACAAATGTCCAGATGGAATAAAGTTCCAATGTAAAACTCTAGCAGAATGTCCATTATAAAAACGGATGATTTTTGTTTTAAATTATCAAATTTTTAGCTTATATTTGAATTCCATTTGTCTTTGTACCTTCTACTTTACTTTCTTCCATTGTTTTTGCACTTATTATTCCACAGATATAAAAGTAAATGGTGTGTGATTTTTTTTTTTTTTTTTTTCCCACCTAAAAATGCATCTCTTCTTAAACAGAAAACAGGAGATTCAAGAAAAACAGTGAGAGTGTTTGGTCTTGCTGCCGTGTTTCCAGCTTCCCTGGACATGTCTGTGCTTCAGTTAATCAAGTTTTCTTGTGCTGTGTCCATTTGAAAGAACTTTTTCAGTTTTCTGGATTGAACTTGAATGAGGGGAAAATAATCTATAATAGGCTTAAAAAAAAATAAAAACACAATGAGAGTTCTTTGAGCTTATCTTCATAAAAGCCAGTTTTATTGTTGTAGAAGTTAGGGAATAGGGATGTTATTTCCATCAGTTTTAGTGTGAAGTAAAATGGATTTGCATTCCAGCACCAGTTGGGTGCTTTAGAAGGTCTCCCTGGGTGGGCTGTTGCTTCCCCCTGGTTTTTAATCTCTCCCTTTCTCCAGAAGTCTGCCTTCCCCTGAGCGCTCTGTCTGACCTTTCTGCTCTGCCTGTCATAACTAATTACAATCTCATCCCTCTGCAGCATGACAAATAAATTCCAGCAGCCAGTAAATGCTGGGGAGTGTGGAGGGAGCCCACTGTTTCCTTGGGTAGGTGCAGCTGGCTGGGTCCTTTCGTGCTGTGCAGAGTTTATCCTTTCCAAGGGATGTCCAGGGAACAGGATGGAGAATGCTCCCTGTTGTGCTGTGTGCAGATTGCTCCAGGATCTCGGGTGATCCAGCAGGTGTTGGCTGGCTTGAACAGCTGAGATGCTTCATTTGGGATGGGAGGGAGGGCGTTACAGCAGGTCCTGGAAATGGAAATTAAGATTATTATTTTTCTTTCTGTAACCTTCCGTTTCTAGCTTTAGTTCAGCTGCAGAGGATCTTGTTTTAAAGTTCTTCTGTTTATTCTGGGAGATGAGACTGTCCAAGGAGGTGATAATAAGGGATTTTACATCTGAAAAAAACTTTAGGGGGGGAAAAAAGGGATCTGGAGCTCATACTGATATCTCCAACTTGGCTTTACACAGGAACTAAACAAGAACTGCAGTCATGGATTGCTCTTTCCATTCCACAAGGAATGTGCTTCCAGAGAAACTGTTCCTAGTTACTGCTGTTTTATTGGAGGGAGATTTTCCTAAAATGCTGTGATGTATGTCAGCATGGAAATAATAATAATAGTTGTATAGGAGTTCTGTTTCTACAATTCTTACACACTTACAAGCTTTTATTCAGGCTTAGTGTGAGTGTGTTTATTGTTTTCTTAGCAGTAAGAACACTTAGAAAATGACAGCTGTGGCATATATTGAATGTATCACTGTTAATTAACAAAGTCTTAAACTTTGTCAGAGCGGAATGAATGATTGAAACAAGTTCCAAATTGTGTTAGGTAACTTTTGGCTAGCTTGCCTTTTAATTTGTAAACTGTCATTGGAAACATATTAATTGCTGCATGTTAAACAATCTCTGCTTCTGCCTTTCTGGGTGCTAATTTATTCTTGTCAGCAGTTAACAATAGCTTTTTAGATTAGAGGCTCGGCTGACAGGCTGCTGCTCTGCTGTTCTTCCCAGGCTGACTGCAACTCCCACTCTCAGGATTGCGGTGCAGGTGCAAACTCCCCAATCCCTTTTCAGGAACATTTGCCGGTAATTCAAGACTCGGTTGAATATTCTTGCCAATAAGTGCTAGGAAGTCAGCAAGGCGTACGCAGTGCTGTGAGCACATTTGGGTCCTGAAACACCCAATTGTGTGATACAGAACGTGTGATTAATATAACTGCAAGGAAGGGATTCAGTCTGTCAGACCTCTCTGCCAATTGCACTGATGACAACCTGGTGCCTTTTTGCAGAACAGTTTCCCTTACATAACACTGCAGGCATTTGCTGTCTGTGAAGCACAAAAACTTGATAACAGAACAGCTTTTAAACAAAACAAACCCTGAAGGTTTTGTTTTACTCTGCTAATAGTTTGTCTAACGGGAATTTGAGTTATTTTCTTTTATTAAAGAAAAGCTATGAGATGTATGATTCAAGTTGGACAACTCATTTTTCCTCTGGAGGACTGCTGACATCTTTTACCTGACTGACCTTGGAGAACTCAGCAGCAGTCTATTCCTTCTGTATCACTTTGTCCTAAATTAGGTGTTTTTCAGAAGGGAAGACTGAGCTGAAAGATCTTTTTGCTGTATCAGGGTACAGATTGTATTTTAGAATGGTAAATATTGTTCTTATAGAACTCAAACCTCAAGTGTTTCAACATTTTCCCTGAAAGTATTTGGGTTCTTAGGAATTTCTGTACACTAGTTACGAAACTATCACTGACTGGCAAGTTTTGGTTCTGGTAGAGCCCCTACTAATGGGAATCAACCCAAAACTCTGGATAGTGTTTCAGCAGGAGCAGATTTCCACTTTTGGGTTTGTTACTGATGGTTGTTTTGAAAAGCACATATTTAAACAATACAAAGATGAGCACTTGAAGTGCTGTTTTGAATCAATCAAGAAGGAAGGTTCAGTTCGTGGAAATGCTCGCTCTGCATCAGGGGAAAGACAAAGCTTTGCTTTATTTAATGTGTAGAACCCATGAACTTGCTCTGTGTGTGTTTAGAGGGTCAAAAATTTCCATGTCTTCAAGAGCCATCAGCAGAAATACCAGCGGTGATTCCTGGTTGAGTTCTGAATTCAGAACAGGTCATGGCAAGTTCCTTTGTCAGTGTGCATGAAAAGGAGAGCCGTTGCTGTAGGCTGTGACAAACACCCTTGAGCAGAGCAGCCAGGGCAAGGAACAAATCAGGGGCAGAGCACTGCTTGGATGGATGGCTCCAGAGACAGCAGTGAGCAATTCTGGGTTCTAATAACAGTGTTAAATAGAAGTGAGTGCACATAGAGCAATGTTCTCAGGGAATAAAGAATATTTTGGTCTCGGAGTGTGCTGTGGTTTGCAAAAGGCTCTGTTGAGAGAGGTGGGTAATTGCACAGGTGTAGCAGCCTGCCTTTGAACAGGATCAGGTTTTTGTTCTGGTCAACCCCCAGACTGGAGCCTGTGTGAAAACACTTTAATGGGAGTCCAGGCCTCTGGCTGGTGACTGCAACTGTTCAAGCCCCTGCCTTGGTATGAAACTGGAAGTTACAATTGTCACAATAGCTTGAAATAAAACTTGGCAAGACTGGGAATTGGGCAGAGGAAATCTGCACTGTGCTGCTGGGTGTTGGAATTATTTGCCCATAGACAGGGTAGGAGCAATGAGAGATTTTAAACTGGAAATGTAAATCAAAGGCAAAGGAGGTAGTTTAGCAAATATTAGCAAATACTGGAAGTAAAGCAGGAGGATGGAGAGGTCCAGGAGGAAGTGCAGAATGTCAGCCTCTAGACTGAAGTAACTGGACATATTGTAGGGCAGTCAAAGCAGTGCAGCTGCTCAGCACAAGGAAAAATGTCACCATAAACATTCTAAAACCTGTATTTAAAAAAAAAACAAACAGAAAATCAAGACTATCATGGATGCAACATTTGGGGTTTTTTCTATCATCTTTTCTTTGGAGCTGGTAATATTTCATGTTAGTATTTGTTAACTAAACAACTCTTTTTGAAATTGTGGCTTTCTTACAGGTATCTCAAGGTTGAATTAGTTCTTTAGGCTAAGAGAAATTTTTTTCCCCCAGATTTAATAATCACTTCTGTATTTCCCCTGTGCTCCCAGGAGGGCTTCAACACTGGTACTATTATGTTCCTTTGTTTGTATTTAGTTTTATAGCCATAAATTATCAAATGTAAGGAAAGAAATCCCAAAACAGCAGTAGATGTTGGACTCTAATGTTAATTGCTTCATTTTCCTAAAGTAATTTGAAGAGTTTACCCTGAGTAGTAGAAGCAAAAATGCGTTTTACATACCAACACTTGGAGCAGGCTAATGGTGGGACTTGTAAAAATAGCAACAGCAGTCCATTCAAAACTGCTAAAAATATCACATGGCTATTAAAGCTTAATTGTGGAGCACAAGGGGACTAAAATAACAAAGTAACGGTCTGGCCTTGCTCCTGCCCTTGTGTGTGTGTGTGAATTGTAATGGGTTTGGCAAAAGCCATCATTGCTGTAGCAGTGCATTTTTTATCAGCCTCTATTCCTCGTTCTGCACTAATGTCATTAATTCTGTGGCACGTGGAATATTTTTCTGAGACTTGAGTGCCTGCACAGCTTTTACAGCCGTGATAATTTGGTGTATCCCTATCGACCTCAGACTTTTTGTGTAGTAACTTTGAGTCGCATCTTTGAGTACCTCTCTCAGCAGATAGATGCTGGAAACTGTCAGCCAGCAGTGAGTGTAATTCATAGGATGAGGGAAATGGTGAAAGCCACCAGAGCTGTCATTGTGTTTGGTGTCCTGGAGCATTTCATGTGTGTCAACTTAGGCTTTTGTTCACTTTGCTGAGACTTGTGCTTCAGTTTGGGCAGGTGTGGTGTAGCAGTGCTTTATAGACAATGTTGAGCAGGTGATAATTGCAAATTACTTAATGGAGCTCTACACCAGGAGTATAAAAAAAATGAGATGGCTGAAGGGAAAATAGCAGTGTGTGTTTTGTAGCAGTGGTCAGGTCAGAACAGCCTGAGAGAAGGTGGAAATGCTACAGAGGGCTTGGAGCAGCCTGACTCACAAATATGCCAGTTTAGGCATGCTTTTGCAGTGATTGTTTCTAGATAAAGAAGCTTAGTGGGCTGTTGCTGTCTTGATCTGTGTGCCCAGGGCTGTAATACATAATTCTCATTCCACCATTAGACTTTCAATCCATTTGCTTTTATTGCAGTTTTCTATTTTAAAGCCAAGTTCTCTAATTCTCTTTATTGTCATGCTTGTTCCTGAGGTTCTGTTCTGGTGCTGGGGGCCACAAGCCCTGGCTGCAGACACCTCCATACTGTGCTGCCTTAAACTGAGATTTGGGGGTGCTGATTTTAGCAATGATCATTTAAAATGGTGATGTTTTCTAAGCACAAACATCTCTTCACAGGAAAGAAATATAGATTGACTGTTTTAAAATATAATATAGCTACAGGTAATGGCCAAAGATGCTTGAGTGCTGGATGTTGTTATAGCTGGGTGTGACCCTTCCCTGTGTAGATTTGTCAGAGTTCATCCTTGTGTAGCATCTGGAAATGTTCCTCTTGCTAAGGAGTATCCATAATTATTTACAACAGGCTTTTCTTTGACTTCTAAAGCAAAGTCCAAATTTGAGGACTCTCAAACTTCTCCATGGCTTGGGCTGGGTCACTGCAAGGAGTTGCTGAGGCAGCAATTGGATGTGAATTGCCAACCTTGTAGCAGCTGTTTTATAAATATCTTTTTATGCTAATGATTTCCCAAAATGATAAGTTTTTCAGGATCAATGAAGCTGTTAAGGGTTATGAGAGTGTCAGACTGCCCCAGAGCTGAGCAAAGATGAGAACAAGTACTTTAACCATTTATTCAACTTCAGAAAGGTGAAAGGACAGTTGCTTTGGCTGAGCAAAGGAGAAGCCACAGCAGTTTTTCCCCTGCTGCTAGTTCATAAAGCCTGCCTCTTCCATCCTTGCCTTTGTTGCATATCCTGCACAGCAAGCCCTTCACTCTTTTACTGTCACTAATTATTCTCAAAACATTTCAAGTTCTACTTCTCTTTTGTAACTTAGAGTAACTGCAACACCCCCACATCACAAAGCCAGTTTTTTCACATACTAGTTTTTTTTATTACATATCCCCGATGTAGCAGCATCTCTTTTTAACCACTCCCTCTGTGGTTCAAAATGTCTTAATTGAATTCTTTACTGGCTAGAGCTGTTGCTGGCTGAACAAATCCATAACTGATACTCAGAAGTTGCTTTAACTTGGAAAAATAGGCCTTGGTGGAAATTTTCCACTGGGAGGTTGACTCTGGCACTTTGACCTTACTGTTCAGAAACTCCTGAAATGGAACTTGCTGTGGATGTTAGTAAACTGCTGAAAGTATTCTCAGTTTTTAACCTCATGGCCACTCTGTTATCATCAATTTTCAGAGCAGCCTTGGCATCAGCTACACAGTGGTCTCAGGGTAGAAATGGAATATATTGTTTATTGGCTGCCTGGGTTGACTATCCTGTAATTGGAGCTTTGCAAGGAGGTCCTGTGTAATTCCATTATAGTTTTGACAAGAGTGGGTGCAAGCTGGGGTTTTTCTTTTATTTTCCCTCTTGAAAATCTAATGTGAAGTACAAGCATCCCTGATAATGTTATTTTACAGAGGTATCGTGTAAAGGGAAAAACCACAATTCTCTGCAGGCAATAGGAAATCATCACCACTTTCAAGAAGGAAAGATGATCATTTGTTTTAAGCAGAAGAAGCAAATGATGAAAGGTGGGGAACAGGAAAACGTGATTACAGTACATTTAAATAGATAGTTAATTTAGACCGATTGAGGCATTTCTATAAAGGCAGAATTGCAATGGATTTTGCAGGCTAAGCCTTATTTTTTAAATATTTCCTAGGAAACTTTAATTATAAAACGACTTTTGTATGTAATTTCCTGTGCAAGAGTGCCCTATAGATGTGCCCCGTGTGTTTACTCTAGCACTGAAAACAAGAGAATGTTTAAACATTGTCAGGCTCCTTTCTAAAACCAGAATGGTTTAACTTCGTGTGACTTTATTTGAGCTTTCATAAAACATCTGGGGGAAAAATGGAATTGCTGGGAGGTTGACTTACATTGTTCCAACTCTTGCACTTGTGTGTTTCTTTGAGTTGATGGTAATTTGCTGCTAACAGTTCCATTGTGATCTGAGCTCTGGTGTAATGTAAACTGTCACCAGTGACATTTCTGTGCCCTGACAGCTTTTTTTTCTGGTGTGTGGGTAATTGTAAATTAGGCTAATAGACTTTTTAGCTGCAATGAAGAGACCTCTTGTTCACCTTGTTGTTGAATGCCTGCTAAATAGATGTGTCCAGTAATTACTCATTTTGTTTACATATGTAATATTTTACCCTTAATGTTGCACTTGTCACTGTCAATAAGTGATTACGGAGTGTCATGTTGCCTCTTTGGTTTTTTTTCTCCTTCCTAGTATTTTCTTAAGTGAAATCTTATCAAACCTACTACACAGTGACTTCTGCAAACTTTCTGTGAAAGCATGTTTCTTTTTTAATGCATTAGTCAAAATCATTCACTGTTTAGGTGTTTTTAACTATGCTATGCTTTATAAAAGCAAGTAATTTGTGATTGCACTGGCTGTTTTGTTTGCTGTTTCTGTGAGAGATCTTTACAATCAGCCTCAGAGATCCTGTAGTGTTAGCAAGAGTCATTAACAAATGACTTAATCACCTCAGTAGAAACAGTGATCTCTGCTGCGGTTTCTAACACATCAATAACCCTTAAATCTAGGGAAAAAAAAGTAAAATGTAGTGTAAAGTGTGCGGTGGTTAGAAGTGTTTTGGGACTTTCTGGGTGTAGCTGCAAGTCTGTAGTCAGTCAGTTGTTCTGGTACGTGGTTTTAGGACTGAGGCAGTGGTGGTGGTGAGAAGATGGTAAATACCAGATGTTTCTGTGTGCAGGAGTGGTCACAGGATGCTGCTGGTCCTGAGGAGTTGTGTGATATGTCCTGGGAAATGTATGGAATGTGCATGAACAGCTGGAAGAGATTCTGTATTTCACTTCCCCCAGGGGTCCAAGCTAAACAAATTTTCTGAAGGAGTTGCTTGAGCCACTACTGTAAAATTTCCTTTAACACCAGGTGAGATGCAGAAACCTTGAGTATCTTTCAGGCTTGACTATTTAGAATAGTTTGTAAAGATGAAATATCTTTCAAATGCCCATCATAAATTATTATAATAGACTTGCAGAAAGAAGAAAATCGGTGCCAAGCAGTCTTGAATGCTGTACTACCAATGCACTTAAGCCATTTCTCCTGAGAAATTGGAGCTCAGTAGTAGAAAGGATGTTTCCAGAGGAATCTAAGTGACTGCATTAGTTCAGCACGATGGGATGCTCTCAGACAATCAACAAGACTTTTTTTTTTTGCACAGTCAGTCCAAGGGGATGGAAAGCAGATGCATTATCTGGTTCCTGTTGATGGGAACCTGGAGGAGAATAATCAGCCAAGAGTTTTCAGGAGGCAAATGGAAGATGCAGAGATAAGGAGGGAAAACACTGCGCTGTTTGTCCCTCCTGTCTGTGCTCTGTGCAGTCTGATGGTTCCTGATGAATTGTGCTGCCATGTGATGTGAACACGAGTCTGGGCAAGGAACAGCACCACAGCCATTATGGGCCTCTGAGAAAACATTGCTGTGCAGTGCTGCTGATGTCCAAACTTAATCAGAACTAATTAAACAGATAATGGGGTTTGTCCATGGAACAAGTATTAGTTAATGGCATTGAGCAGAGAAGGGTCTAAAGAGCCTTTCTAAGAAAAGATAATTAAAGGATCAGTTCTAGGGTTTGTTTTTTCTCATGTCTTTTCCTTCCCACTCCCACATTTTAAAAACTAAGAGGTATTTCCAAAGCAGAAAAACAAATCCTTTTCTTCCCCTGACTTGTTTAACCAGTAGAGGTGACTTGGCCAGTTGGGAGCTGTGTAGGTTTTTGTGGAGAGAGGTGTGAGGCTGTTAGGAGCCATCCTGGGTTTTAGGGCGAGGGGAAAGCCCTGGGGGAGCCATCCTGGGTTTTAGGGCGAGGGGAAAGCCCTGGGGGGAGCCATCCTGGGTTTTAGGGCGAGGGGAAAGCCCTGGGGGAAGCCATCCTGGGTTTTAGGGAGAGGGAAAGCCCTGGGGGAGCCATCCTGGATTTTAGGGAGAGGGAAAGCCCTGGGGGAGCCATCCTGGGTTTTAAGGTGAGGGGAAAGCCCTGGGGGAGCCATCCTGGGTTTTAGGGCGAGGGAAAGCCCTGGGGGAGCCATCCTGGATTTTAGGGAGAGGGAAAGCCCTGGGGGAGCCATCCTGGGTTTTAAGGTGAGGGGAAAGCCCTGGGGGAGCCATCCTAGGTTTTAGGGCGAGGGGAAAGCCCTGGGGGAGCCATCCTGGGTTTTAGGGCGAGGGAAAGCCCTGCTGAGCTGTGCTGTGAGCTCAATTCCATCCCAGCAGGGCACAGAGTGGCCCC
This sequence comes from Picathartes gymnocephalus, assembly GCA_013390045.1. Lineage (NCBI taxonomy): Eukaryota > Metazoa > Chordata > Aves > Passeriformes > Picathartidae > Picathartes > Picathartes gymnocephalus. Next base: position 285,299 of record WEKY01048621.1, on the reverse strand, counting down.
GTGGAGCAGGTGATGTCTGTGCTGAGGGGCCCTCGAGGCAGGGGACATCCTGCAGGGCAAAGTGTCACTTGTTCCCACCCCATCTCTTGGTGATTCCTGATTTCAGTCAGCTTCTCTGAGCCTTGGGTGACTTTGCAGGGGGCTCGATGTGGTCAGGGAAGAACTTTTATAGAACAGAGCTCTTAGCCCAGGGATGCTTGCTGTGGAGAGGACACAACAGGTATTTTCCTCCTGCTGAGCTCCTGATGTGCACCTGCACCTCTGCTCAGCCAGAGAGTTAAATGCACTTCTTTTGGGCAGGGAGGAAGACGGGTTCAGACAGGGAGTAGAATATTTATATAATGAAAAAAGGCTGAAACATACTGCAGCCTTTAATTAAGCCTCCAGAAACATTGTGTCAGAGGAGAGTAGATACCAACATGAACTGAGCGCTGATCTACTATTCAGAGATCATAACCTTGGTCTAATTACATTATTAGTATATAAATTATTGCATGAATTATTTATTTAAAATTAATATTACAGCTATTAGTTGTCATTAATAATGTGGAGGTGCCTTTTTGTCACTGAAGAACAGATTAGCATTATAATTACTGCATGAAAAATAGATATTGATGAAAAATTGCTGTTTGAGACATATCACTGCCATTATATTATGTGGTTTTTTATATTCCCTTTTTTCTGTTCGTTATTCTGTATTTCTAATTACTGTCTTTGAGAAGAGCAGTTAATTTGGTGAGTTACTAGCAGGTATATTGATATAGGATAGGAATACAGGTGCTTGGTCACTTTGGGAAGGTGAAACAGAAGCAGCTCTGCAATGTTAAACTAAATTGCAAGTATTGCAGCTAGATTTTTGAGCCTCTGCTGCATCCTGGTCCCGAATAAGTGATTTGCCATTTGCGTTCTTGCTTTGAACTTTTTTCCTTCATTTTAAAGAAGGTGAGAAGAATCAGCAGTGTAATTAAAGCCAAGGTGCACTGTGAAAAATATTTGAAGATGTTGACATTTTCCTTCAATTGTTGCCTGCCAACATTTGGACACAATCACTCTTGCATGCTCACACACACACTCAAACTGGACAATTTAACACAAAGAGGCTTCTCAGTCTGAGACCCTCGAAGCCAATGCTGTGCCTGTATTGCAGTATTTTGCAGAGATGTTAAACACCCTATTTGTGAGTGACCTCCTGAGGCTGCTCAGAGCTGGGTAACAGCTGGAGCTGAAAGCTCCCTGAGGAGTGACACTTTGGGGGTAGAAAGGTCTTCTGTGCTTGAATCAAAGCATCCTGGTATGTCTTTGGTTAGATAAGCATTTGGGCTTTGATAGCAAAGTTACAACAACTACCTTCTATAAAATTATTTTACTGAAAGGAGCAGATGTGTTTCTGTGAGTGGTTTATCCACAAATTCTGGGATTTTCTTCTCATTTACTGCCTGATACTTTGCTCTGTGTGTGGATGCCCTTCCAGCTTGTCTCTGTTCAGGAGAGCCTCAGAATGAGGCTGCATTTCCCTGTCCTGTGACTTTGCTTTTCTTGCCCTTTATGTATTATGTACCTCACTCTCAGGTTTTTGAGTGTGGGATTTTTTTTTTCCGCTGCCACTAAGCAGTCATGTTTCTGCCAATTCTGAGTTGTATGGAAATGGCCCAAATTAATTAATATTTTCCAGCTTTATCACCAGAAGAAGAAAGTGATAGGAAACCTGTTTTGCTTTTAATGGGAGGCTGCTGTTCTTAGGACAACTGTTTTATGAAACCACTAAATTACATTTAAGGAGTTGTAACTTTAAAAAGGTTATTTTTGTGGCTGGTTCCTAGTCCTGTAAAGAATTTCTAGCTATGTAGTTGGAAAATACTATAGAAAGGGTGAGTGAAGTAGTGACGATGTCTAGAAATTTAAAACAAAAAATCTGGGAAATTAAAAACTACTTTTGATTTCACCAAATTGTTTTGATTGTTCACAAGTAAACTGTCCATGCTAAAGTTAGTTTGTGGACTGAACCTTTTCTGCTGAAGTCTAATTCTGCTTCAGTGAAGATGTTTTTTTATGTAAACCAGTCCAAGCAGCTCAGGAACATAATCTTTCACTGGGCAGACGTTTTTGTATTGAATTCAGCAGCAGAATCTCTTAGAATGCAATTGAATAAGAGTGATCCAGCACACTAGAATGCATTTTGAGGAAAATACCATCAGGTGTAAATAGTTGCAAGCAGAAGTAGAAGCAGTCATTATTTTGCTGGAAATCCATTTCTGCCCAACATTCGACTAGGTAAGCTGCTTTTGGAATTTCATTTAGATTGTAGCAATTCAGTGGCAAGCCACAAAATGTATCTGCAAACAAATGCTTCTGTATTAATAACAGCAGAAGGTAATTATCTGTATTGCTCTTTGGGGAAAGAGGAGATTCAGTTATCTGAAGAGCACTTTGATACTGAGGTACAGCAGAAATAGCTTTTTTTCTGTAGAAGAGCATTTCATCTGAACAATCTGGACCCAAAAATTGTATGCAATGATGTACTGAGAATTCTTCCCTGTATTTGAGAGCTGAGTTTGGCTGTTAGGGTTAATAGCACTCTAACATTTTGACATTTCACTCTGATGTCAAAGGAAATTATCTGCATGATATTTCTGTCAATACAAGATTTTGCCTCCATCTGAGAGGTCTGTACTCTCCTCCTTTTTTTGTTTATGTATAGATTTATTTCCCAGAATGACAGGTGTGTTAAATTTAGGCTTTATTCTCTAACTAAAATGTGGTTTCCTCTAGCAGCCTCTAGGAGAAGTTCTTCCCTTGCCATTTATTAGGCTTGCAGGTCAGGTGTGAGGCTGGAGGAAAAAGAGGGGAATTCCTTTTCCCGGTGTTACAGATGGCACAAAGCTGAACCAGTAACACTTGCAGGCTCCTTTCTATTTCCAGTCCTTTCTCAAAAAAAGGTGGATGTAGGAAGTGCTGTAGCAGCACAGGGCCCCACGGATGTGCTGTCACACTTGTGAGGAGGTGAATTGTGTAACCCCCAGGGAGCTCTGTGTTCCAGGGGGAAAAACTTCCTTGCTCCATAACTTTCTGAGTGTCCCCAAATTATTGAGCTGTATCTGGTGAGCCAATAGAGCTGAAAACCAGGGATATTTGAATGGATCACAGCACGTGGGACTCTGTCCCTCCGTCCTCGCTGGTTTTCTCTCTGTGCATGGTGTGAATTCAGCTCCTCCCTAGGGGAATGACCAGAGTTGGTGTTGGGTTGTGGGGGTTTCTTTTCACTCATGGACAGGGGCAATTCTTTAAAACCCAAGAAATGTACTTGATGTCCTTGTTGCCTGCACAGTTTTGAGCTGCGGATCTCTTCTGCTTATGACACTTTTGTGACCTCCATGTTAAATGGTGTTCTTCCTCTTATTCTTGCCTTTTAATGCCTTTGTTTGGTGTAAACAAACACTTTAAGGACAACCTCAATCCACTGATTCATAGATGCCTGTCCAAATCATCAGAAAATCATACCTGGTGTTTTATTGCATGAATATATATCTGTTTTAATGGAGTGGAGCAGTATTTTGCTGTTCCAGACAGGAGTCTGCCCTCAGCACACCCCAGAGCCTGACACAGAGGTCAGTGCAGCACATTCCAGAACCTGACTGCCTGTGTGAGAAATGTTGATTGGAATTTTTGCGATTAGGCAGGCATGGGAAGAAAAGCCAGATTTAGCTTACAGTTGCTAAGAATGTTCTAGCTCTGGAGCTTGATATCCTGCAAGGAAGAAGAGCTGTTCCACCCATTCTTTATTCCAGTATTCATCTGTATTTGCTTCCACGTTTGCTCTGCTTTTAAGTGCTGAAACTGAATTGTTCCACTTCAGAGTATTTTGCTTCTCATAACTATTGTTTGTTTTAGCAAAGTGAGGCAGACTAAATTTTCTGTTAAATGCTTTCTGATTTCTGTACACTGCTTGCAACTCAAACAGAAAATGTTATTGAATGCAATTTGCTCTCAACCAAAGAGGGAGTGCCTGTATATCCTGGCTTTGCATGGTGCCAGGAGGGGACAAAGGAAAATGCCAGATACATGGTTATTGGAGGTTTCTTTTATCCATGCTGTTAGCATTGACTGCGTGTGCATTTTGAGGTGTGTGGGGTGGGGTTTTACTTTTATTGCTTGTTCTTTTTAAAGTGAGTTATTTTTAAGTTAGATTGTATAATAATTTTCTAAACTTGAATAAAAGTTCTTGTTGGAGTTAGCAGTTTTTACCAGTAACTCTTGCAGTGAATGAAATAACAGTGAGCAGTTTGATGCTGGATCATTTTTTCTGTGTACAGAGGCCTGTGCTGTAGCTGCTGTCCAAGGAGATCCCGCTTGCCCTGCTGATGGAATGGTTTCTGTACACACACCCAGGGAAGGCAGAAACCCTGCTGGGAGGAACTTAGCTAACACTTGAGTGTCCTCAGCCATAGAGCAGCATCACTCCAAAATCAATCATGGCCTGCTACAGCTGAGCCTTTCCCATTTGCCCGGGGGCAAATCAACAGTGCTGGTGCTAATGTACATCTGTTAAGAGCTGTAAGAACAGCAGAGCCTGAGAAACGCTGTGGCTGAAATACCAAATGATGATTATTCCTGTAATGTGTTTTGTGACTCTTTGGAAGCTGTCAGGAGCCCATGAATGATGCAGCATGTTAATCTGCTTCAGCAAAATGTTGTTGTGTGCAACCCAGTGCATGTGGGGGGAAGATAAGTGAGAAAATGTGAATAAATGTTGGGGAGAGGTGATCCCACAGCAAGATGTAAGGAGGAACAGGGGAGAGGGTTGAGGGCTGGAGTGGGAATGAACAGCAGCTCAAAATTAATCCAAGATGGGAAAAAGTACAAATGGAAAAAAGTACAAAGAAAATAAGAAGGGTGTTGTAGTAGTTATTCACTAAATGCCCATTTTGCTGTTTTAAATCCTAAAGCATAGATAGGTTGACTCCAGAGTTTTATCTAAAATAGCAAATGTGAAATGTCACACTTGAGCTTGTGCTGCCAATCTTTAAATTTCCCCTTGTGCCATTTTAATGGTGACACATTAGCAGTACCTTAACACAAACATCTCATCGTGTCTTCCAGCAGCCCAAACACAAAATAGTTTGTGTTCAGCAATGTTCTGTCTATGCAGAAGCTGCTGGTGCTTTGCCACAGCAAGGGACTGAAGTTACCAGGAGACTCTTATAAGGAGAGAATTCTATGGTATTTCCATGGCGATTTCTTAGGTGTGGGCTAAACGTTCATAATGCTCCAGAAAACAGGCACTGAGGTGCTGCTTTTGTGTTTTAGCCTGGTTCTTTGTAGATGTGGTTTTCATTTTCCAAAATGGAGAAAGAGGTTTTTTTGTTTGTTTTGTTTTTTCCACCTCCCCCTGCCCTACACACAGAAGTGACATGCAAATGTGTCTGTGATGATAGAAATGTTATAGTGGGTGGAAGACCTCCAGGATTAAAACCCATAATTAGTGAGAAAGTTCTTTCTTTTCTCTTTGTGGTATTTTTTTTTTCCTGTGATCTATCCTGCCAGTTTTTCTGGGAGTTAATTTCTTCTGTAGGCAATCAAGAATATTTAATTTTGATGAAATATATTACTCCAGCTGTAAAAGTGCATTGTGCTCTCCCTGCAAATCATGGTTCAAGTGACAATTATGTTTCATTTGGTTCATTCTTTTTATCACAATAGACTTTGATGTGCACAAGCCTAGAATACTCGAAAGCTGAGCAACCATAGGATACTGGATTCACCCAGATCAATTGCTAATGCTTTTTCTGTTAATTCAGGAATCTTGCTGGGCTCACTGTAAATGCTCCTGTAGAAAGAAATTTCCTTCTGCTCTGTGTGGAGTTAGGTAACATTTCAATTTGCACTTGGCACAGCTTCTGACTTGATGAGGATTCCTTACACATTGCAGTTTTACTGTACATTGCTATAATTAAGGCAGTGCTGATTATAAAACTGGGATCCATATTGAAATGGTATCCAGATTTTTAAATTTCCTGGAATCACAGCAAATGCATATCCAGCTAAAATAAGCTCAAGCTGAACAGCCAGCCTGGAGACACAGACACTCTTTCCACAGATTAATGCAAGATATTCAGGATGGTTTTGTACTTCTCATGTTTGGCCAGTGTGACCTTTTCAGTGATTTGTAAGGATCCCTTTTGGCTTTGAATCTGAGGCAGTGGCAGCTCTGTGAGGGAGGAGAGGGAGGACACAAAACCTGGAGCCTCTGAAGATGCAGTAGCTCTCTTACCCGCTGCTCTCTCTGCTGGCTCCTCCCTGGCTCCTGGAGTTTCTGTTCCCTGCTGAGTTACATCATGAACGCTCTCTGAACTCCCACACTTTTCCACATGCCTTCCCACACGGCCTCTTTCTTCTGCTAAAAAGGGATGGGAGAATTCTAACTCACTCGTGAAACAGCTTTGCACAATGCTGCTGAATCACATCTCGAAATAGGAGCAAGTCTTTCCAATTCTCGTTAAAAACAAAAAAGAAAAAAGAAACCAAAGAAAACCCAGTCCAAAATCAAAACACACACAAAAAACTCTCTCCCACCCTCCAGATAAATGAACCAAGACATTGTGGAATGGTAAAACCACACTGAACCATCTCTTAATTCTTACAGCACCATATAAAAGAGCTTGCAGGTTTTATTAACTGCTATTATAGTAACAAAGATCTTGACATGGTTCCCACGGCTACCAATGGCAACAGTTAGTCCTGGCCAAGCAGTGCAGGTACTTGTTCATCAGAAAAATGTGTGAAAATTCATTTTTAGTCAACCTAATAGTGGAAGTAGGAATATTTCATTTCACTCTACATATTTGTCTGTATGGTTTACAGCTGAGCCTGAATGAAGGAGATGAAGCCCATTTCCAAGAGGCTTTGCTGTCCAGTTTCTAGCAGCTGCATTCTGAAAATTGCCTTGGTCTTCTGAAGACTTCAACATCTTTATATTGCTGGGAATCAAGGCACAGCAGTCTGACAGGAATGTATTTTATCACTAATTCTAGATATACTTAGGAAACCAGCGCAAATTCACATTTGAACTGACTCTCAAAGTGTGATATCTTATTAGAGCATGATTAAAGTGTAAGAGGACCTTGCCAGACTGAAGTTGGAACCTGTAACCTTTATTTGATGGATGTTAATTTGCCAGGTGTTACCCAAGTCTTCAGTGTCATAAGCATCATTTTCTTTCATAATTTTTCTGATAATAGAAAATGCCTAATAAAAGGAGCTATTTTTTTAGGGATGTTCTAGGGAAAACTCTGTGGGTGAAATTGAGGTTGGAAAGCAACCCCTGTGGGTTCTTGCAGACTCCAGCAGCCTTGTTTGCTGGTCTTGTTTAGCTCAAGAACACTGTGGATTTTGGGAGTTAGAATTGCCATCTTTCAAACTTAATTCCTTCTGGTTTTCCTCTTCCTAACTCTAAAAAGCTTTAGAGAAAGTTCCCTATATTTTTGTCCTGTTCTCAAGATATTTTGGGGGCTTCAGTTCTGTTCTATTGCTTGTGACTTTCCAAATGTTCACCCCACTTTTACTGATTTTTTTTATTAAAGTTTTCTTTAAGTCTATTACACTTGAAAACTGAATGTGTGGAGGGAATGGGGCCTTTAAATCACCCAGGACACACTTTATAAACTGTTTTATTTTCTACCTCATGTACCATATGCAAAAAAGAGCTGCACCATCTTCCTCCCTCCTTCACAGGCAGGCAAGGATTGCATCTCTGATTTTCCTCCAGGTGATTCACATATGTGACCCTTGGGTTTTGTTCTCGGACATCCTTTAATTCTGGTTGTTACTTATGTTCTTTTTTTTAGTACTTAATGGAGTTTTGCTTGTGGGCTGTTTGTGTTTTTTCTTTTCTCTTCATTCTGGCCTATCTTTTTCATTGATAGCTGAGAAACTGCTTGTCATAGTTTAGAACAGTGCAGGGAGTTAAAAACACGGAGACTGAGTCACCCCCGGGCTACAGCTTAACGAGTTGACTCCAAACCAGAGTCCAATTATTATTCCCTGTGTTTGTTCTCAACTGCAATGAGATGCTGACCAGGAAAGGATGGCCTGGAGGGGAGGGACTGCTGGTGAGTTGTGGTTTTACCCCAGCTGGCAGCTCAGCCCCACACAGCTGATCGCTGGTGGGATGGGGAGAGCAGCTGAAGGGTAAAACTGAGAGCTCGTGGGCTGAGGAGAAGGCAGTTTACTAAGAAAAGCAAAAGCTGCTCTTGTGAGGAGAGAGAAACAAGGAAATCACTCCCTCCTTCCCACTGGCAGCAGGTGTTGAGCAGCCCCAGCAGAGCAGGACTCCATCTCGCTGGGCTGGGAATTGGGAAGAGAAATGCCATCACTGTGCCCTGCCCTTCCCTGTTCCCCAGCTCCTGTGCTGCCCGTGACACCCTGGGGTCACCTGGCCTGGCTGTGTCCCCTCCCAGCCCCCTGTGCATCCCAAATCCACGGAGGAGCCTTGGCTCTGTGCAAGTGCTGCTCCCTGATAACAAAAACATCCCTTTGTTATCAGCACTGCTTCCAGCACAAATCTAAAACACTGCCCTGTGCCAGTCAATATGGAAAAAGTTACCTTTATCACAATATGCCATTGTGGTTGATTGTAGAAACATCAATAATACTTGCAGGGTTGTTTTTGAATATGTTTCCCTTCAACCCAGGTTTGTGTGCAGTTGTGTGTTATTGTTTTGTTCAAATAGAAATCTCTTGTGTCAGACTCAGACAATTTTTTGCACCAATTTTAGGAGCCTTTCTGTAAAAATCTAAAACATTCTACAACACTATCAAAAGCATGAAAATGCTCTAGAAAATTTTCATTTTCAGACTTCATTTTTCCATTACATTTTTTCCTTCCTAATTCAGTTTCCTTAGAACTATACAGATAGAACTACACAGAATATGGTGATCTTTTTATCCCCTGCTGGGTGCTTATTTCCTTAGTCTCAAAATCCTGATTTCACTTGAACAAAAAAGGACTTCTCTCTGTTGCTTCAGGGTGCTGTTGGCCCAAGGAAATCAGCAGTTTTATGGGCAGGCTGAATCCGAACTTCTGGGAGCAGGAGGCTCTCCTGTCACTGAGCACCAACCCAGCAGCAGGGATCCTGCTGGGCAAGGTGCTTCATTTCCCTTCTCCTGGGTGCTCCCTGAACTGCACTCCACTGCTTTGTACACAAAATAGAGAAAGCTGCAGTAAGTAATAAGCAATTCCTAAACTTGTTAGCAGTGTCAGAGATGAAATTTCAGCCTATCATTTGTGGTGGGCACAGCTGTGTGTTGCAGCTCTGGGGTCTGTTCTGCAGCTTCCCGAGGACATCTGAAATTGCTGTTTGCGTTACCCTGATCTCCTGTAGCACTGAGTTACCTGTGCTGTCAGAAGTTCTTGTATCCCACTCACACCAGCCACCCCCTGCCTCACACTCAGCTAAAGCAGGTTCTGTGAAAGCAGTGTGGGCTGATCCTCTGCCAGCTCAAAGCACAGATGGGGCAAGGGATGGCACGGAGGGTGGAGCAAAGCTGATCTGCCCATCACCTCGAGCCTTCCAGCAGCAACCTCAGCATCACTCTGCCTCAGGGCTGGTGCCAGGGAACGGGGAGCTCCAACTGTGCAGCTTTTGCAGGAGCTGGAACCACAGCCAGGCAGGAGCTCAGCCCTGCTGAGTGTCTCCCTCTGCCAAACAAGTTGTTTTAGTCACTATCTTGTCTCATTATCTCAGAAAACTCCTTGTACTGAGTGATGCAACCAGTCTCGACTAAATCTGATGCTCTGGAGTGCTCAGATCTTCCTCCACAGCTGCAATCCTGTGTCTTAAGTCTCAGAGAGCAGCACTCTGCTGTTACCTTAGTGAGCAGCTCCCATAACAATTCTGTACAAGTTTAAAATTATTTCAGAAAAGGAGAAGGGAATATGCTAATGCTTGTAGGCACTGGCCACTTTGGTTGCAATAAAAGGGAGTTGAGAACATATTTGCACGTGGAGGTGCTGATAATTTTGTTGAAATAAAACCTAGAGTGGTATGAAGTAACAGATTTTGAGAGTGTCTGGAAGAAAGGACAAATAAAGGAAACATTTTAAAATAGTGATATATATTAGAAATGTGAGGTGGTAAAAGTGTGTAAGGATCCTGGTACTGTTGCCTGTGCTACTTCCTGTGGGGTTTTGAAGGAGTAAAAAGTGGACACTTCAAAATGTTCCTTTCTCCCTCTGTCTCCAGGTATGATATCAAGCCTTTACAGGCTCTTCACACAGAGCTGTGAGTGGTATTGTGCTGTACCTGTGTAATGTACTACATAGAAAAATAAATAGATATATTTTTAATTTTTAGGTTAATATTTTTCCCTTTTTTCATCTGCATGGTTATGGTACCTTATGGACCCTCTGTGACTAAATGTTACAGAAATGCTGCCTCTTTTCATGCCTTCCTCACGTGTCAGTAAAAACCGCTGAATGAGTGGTACTGTGAAGTTGTGGCAAAATCGAATAAAGCAGTCGGTATCACGATAGAAATTTTCATCTCTGTGCTTAACTAATCCATTTCATGCTAAGAAATAGTTTTCCCTTAGTCCATGAACGCTTCATGGGGTTTTTAACCTACTTTCAGGAACCACTTCAGGTGGAGGGCAGGCTTAGCTTGCCTGCATTGCTGTGTATGTTGGGAAGGGAGGTTGGGAGTTGTGCTCTGCTCCCAGGCCAGACCTAGAAGCTCCTGAGGCCACCAACACAGGAGACTGTGTGGCCCTTGGCCTCTGTGGCCACTCCAGCACAGTGGCAGCCCTTGTCCCCAGGTAATTCTGCTCTCTGCCCAGCTGATACTCTTATGTTAATGACTGCAGAGCCCTAAAGTAAAGATGTTTAATGCTACAAAGCCTTGAAATTGTTGTGCTTCCTCCCTGTCACAGCTGCAAAGATCTCCATCACAAAGATGAAAGGTGTGGAATTAATGCAAAATGTGTAGTTAATATATCGATAAATACTGTCAACTCTATAGAGTCTGCAGAAGTAATCATAAATTTTATAATGGATTGTCAGGCCACCATATCAAGAAAAACCAGGCTGTTTCCTTTAACCTTGGCCTGCTGTAATCATTAATAGTTATCTCATGTGGAATTTGATTGGTCTGTCTGGCTTACAACAACCAAACCTGCAAGTCCCAAATCATATTGTTAAATTTGATACATTCCAGGGGGAGAACAGAATTGGAAACAAAACTGAGATATTGTTTATCTGCTGAAGGTTGAAATGCTGCTTGCTCTGTCATGTCTGTAAACTTCTTGGTGAACATGCAGGTGCAATGTGGACTGTGTGAAAAGGTGAGATTTTTTCCCCAGCTGCACAGGAACAGAGCAGTGTTAACTGTGTGCTTGCTGAAGGGATGGAAAAAAATAATTGGGAATGTTTCCAGCTGTGTGTGCTGGGCACAGGAGCCACAAACAGAGAGGGGCTGGGAGGTCGTGGGGTGCCAGTGTAAATTACAGTCCCTGCTGAGAGGTTTCGGTGTCCTGGCCAGCTCTGTTATTTCTCACATCACTGCTGAGTTAGAGGAGCACAGAGCACCAGCTACTCCAGGTCTGTGTAATACAGAGAGGCTCTTACAGGAGCTCAGGATTCAGATTGTACCAGATAATTCTCAGCTTAGATGAGAAAAGTACAGAGCACTCTTTCTTTTCAGTGGAGAGAAAGAAAAGAATAAATTTAAATATATATTTTGAACAGATGATTCAAACCAGCATGCTGTAATTTGCCCTTGTAGTTTCAAGACGAATGTGTGAAGAATGCTTGGAAAATAGATTTGATCTTCTTTTTCATGTGTTATTTTCCTCTCTGTACAGTGTCCTGTTCAGTGATCACTGTTATATCTAAACTAGACCTTTTTTAATTTCCAGTTCCTTGTCAGTTAATGTTCACCTTGGCTCTGTGTCACCACAGTTGTTGCTGGGGTAGTAGATTATGATTTCTGCCATTAATAATGACACCACTGTTCCAGTTGCCAGAGCAGGCAGGATTGCTGAGAAGTCCTTGCACTGTGGTTTGATTATCTTCAGCTTAAGGAACAAATCCACTAAAGTGATTATGTAGTTGAATATTAGAGGAAAGACTCTCAGCTGTAGTTCAGACTGGAGTTTTAGATTTTGAATTTTACCTCTGAGTTACATTTATATCTTCCATTTTTTGCTCTAAAAGAGTAGGGGGCTGGGTGTGTCAGTAAAATACTGTTGGCTGAAAAGGTAATGGTAATTGATCTTCTGAATTAAAAGGCTCAAAATTCTCTTGGGCATTCTCCTTTCATCATTGACTGGGAAGGTCTGAGACAATGACAAACCTGGTGCAAACACAGACCCTTGTGGGTTTTGTATCAAATAATCTGGTGTCAAATCAATTCAGGTGAGCTGTAAGTGATGAGCTCTTAAGAGCAGTGGGCAGAGAGATTCTTTTGTAAAGACCACGCTGAGCAGCAGAGGTGGTGTGAGGGATGGACGAGCTGGGAACCACAAGTGTTCTGAGTGCCAGTGGTTGTTTCCAGGCAAAGGAGAATTGCATTGCTCTTGGAACAGTTGAATTTATTTCCCTATGTCCTGCTAAGTGTTAGAGAACATCCTACTGATAACCACGGGGAAGGGCAGTGTCTGCTGCAACCTGTGGCCAGCAAAATGAAGGAGAGCAAGTAATCAGGGCAGGAAATATGAACTGTAATCTCTGCGTTTCATTCACGGGGCAGAGCCATCTGCAGGACAAACCTTTTGATCTGCAGTGGATGCAAGAGAGCACATCTGTTCAATTGTGACAGTCTCGAAGTGCAAACAGAATCAGAGATGGAAAAGGAGAGTCGCTCCAAGTGCTTTGCTAAAACAAGCAGAACACTGAAGTGAGAATAATAATCCCTGGAAACACACTGAGACTGCAACTATTGACCAAACTGGCCTGACTGCATCTACCAACCCAATTTTGTCCTTAATGTGTTCCCTGTTGTCTGACTTGTTCTGTTGAAACATCTATGTTGTGGGGAAAGGTTTAAAAATGCAATGCCAACTGTGTGGTTCCAGCTGCTTACCTACTCTTCAAACTATTTTTGTTTTTAATTTTGAGTTGAATGATCTTGTCTTTCATTTGATATTTTTATTCTAAGTCCAAAAGGAACTTAATTGTTTATTGTGATTTCAGAACCAAGTACTTTCAATCGGGGTTAGAGCTCTGATGCTCCTTTGATGTCTTTGAAGAAATATATTATTTGACGTGACTCTGAATGGTAGAATTCTGTGTTTTGACAGCTCGAGTGTTTGCTGAACTCAGGGTTATGGATCTCCTGTTGATTTTCAAAAGATGCAAGAACTCTGGGCAGCCCTTGGTGAAACTATTTTAGGTTATGCAGCAAATCTTAAGTTTCACAGAACTCATTTCACTGATTTTTGTATCTGTTAAGATTGTGTTAGATGATGTATCACCTAAATAGACAGACTGCATATCTCTATACTTGTAAGTCTTCACCTACATTTAAATACTACCAAAATTTATCTTTTTCATCAAAAATGCTAAAATTTTCATGGTCACCTCTGTGATTCCTCATTTGTTGTGAGTGGTGAAGTTGCATGTAAAGCACAGCCAGGAAAATATCCCCTGGAGTTCTGAGACTGGTGCTGCATGATCTGTTCCCAGCAGGGGCACTGAACCCTCTCATGAGGAAATTGTGCAGCTGCCTTTAGGAAGGCTTTTAAATATTGCGTGTTCTGCAGTCGTACCTTTAACGAACACTGCAGGTTTTTTTAACAATCCTTTTCTCTTCATAGTTGCCTTTTGAAAAGCTTCTGACTTAACACTCATGTCTCCAAGCTGGGTGCACCAAAACCTCGGCCATTTGTAAAACAAGCTTGAGGCTTCAGGCATCAACCCAAATAAAGTGGTAGCCTCAATGCCTGTTTCAAGGATGGAGTCAGAATGCTAACCAACAACAGGGACTCCTTCCCTGTGCCAGAGGAATTCTGGTTTTTAATTTATGACAGACTGTCAAGAGAGCTCTCAGTGCTCTGCCCTCCCTGCAGGATGCCTGGAGCATCCCCAGGTACCTGAGCTGCTGCACAGCTCACAGGCAGCTCTGCTCTGTGCTGCTTACTTGTTGCTCTGCTTCAACTTCAGCAGCAGCTTCATCAAATTTAGTGCTGCCTGTAAGAGAGGAATTGGGTTTGTGATTTTGTGCACAGATAGGGTGTAGTCAGATATTACCTGTGTGAAATCTCAAGCTGATTTCCTCTCGCTGTCAATATTTTGTCTCCACGTGTCCTGTCTGAGTTATGCCAGAGGTATGACAGCACCATGGGAGCAGCTAGCTTGGGTTTGTGTGCTAAGTTGAATAAATAAAACTAAAAATTTTTCTGGATTAGTACTGCAGGAAAGATAGTGATGTTTGTTAGTGATCTGTAGTGTGTCTAAGTTATTAGTTGTGTAATTATCATGCTCTTCTAGTCAGGTACTTTAAAATTCAAACCACTTTATTCACCAGGCTCTGAAATTTTTACAGTCCCTGCAAGATCTTTCTGCCTGCTGATATTAATCCCATGATAGAACTCAAACTTTTCTTTTTTTTCCCCCCCATCAACAGTTCATATGGAAGTTATGAAGTCATTTAGCAAGTAATTGATTAAGGAAATGTCAGGTTTTACATGCATTGTCAGCTGGTTTTAGATGTACCAGCAATATCTGTCAAAGGTGACAGTGGAAGGAAAAGGCATTTTGTTAGAGACAGGTGTTCTGTGGTGAGAGGATCTTCTGCTTAAATTTCAGTGTCTCTCTTGCACTTCATGGGCTGTAGGAGAGACTCCAGATTTGTAAACTCTGTGCTGCTGCTGAACTTTGATACAACAAAGCTGTTACAACTTTCTTAAGACTAGACAGAAAAAAAGAGTGGTTCTTTTGCACAGCATAGCGGCCTGCTGATGATTTTTTTTTAATAGGGATCTTGGAATAAGCAAAACCAATCTTTTTTGTATCCAGTAGCTATCTGAGCACTTGCAGGAGAACACATCTTGTGGTAATACATAAACACTACTTTAAAAAACTACGTTAGCCTTACAAGAGAAAATAGCATTTGTAATTGTTATCTCTTAGAGAGCATATGGAAAAACACAGCATCTTGCAGGACTACTGCTACATAACACATAAATGTGAATTTCTTTGTGATCTTTTGAACACAGACTGTTAGAGCAGTGTCACAGGTGCTGCTGCTCCCTAGCTTTTCCCAGCAGATAAATCCATCCTGGCTGCACTTCAGCATCAGCAGCTCCCCATAGCTCAGTGCATCTGTGGGTGTGTAATTCCTCCTCACTGGGGGCAGCTCCTGGTGCACAAATCTCTGCTTTGAGATCACCTGGGAGCAAAACCTGCACCCCAAAGCCCACTGCTCCCCTGCCACTCCCAAGTGGGGGCAGCTGAGCAGCAGCAGTGTGACAGAGCAGGCAGTGACTGGAGGGTGCTGCTGACACCTCCCTGCCCTGGCAGTGCCTTTGGGGGCTCCTGGCTGTCACTGCTGAAGGCTCCTGTCCCTGCTGGGTCATGGTGAGGGGACACATCCCAGCCCTGGAGCTATCCCAGCCCTCCCCTTGGCTCCTGGAGCTGGACCTGCCTGTGTTGGAGGTGACAGGCTCCCTCCTCAGAGTCTCCAAATCTGAACTGCAGCTATTGTAAACTGCTCCAAGCTTGGCCAGAGCCTCTCTCCAAATCCATTTTTTTTCTCTCCCATCTGGGTTCTGCAATGAGTTCACCTCGTCTGTTCTCCCTCCTCTTCCTGTGTGGCGTTGAGGGAGCAGTGAGAATTGCTGTTTCCCAGCGTAGCCTCAGCTCCTGTTTCATGTTCTGATGGACACAGCAGAACCCAGGGCGTATTTGGGCAGTGCAGGAAATTGTCATCTTGAATGAGGACCATCTTTATTGTCTCCAGATGGAATTTTCTGATCGACTTCAAGAAAATTTGTGCTTTCCCCCATCTCTGGTTTTCTGCATATTCCATAATTTGTGACACTGTGTCTGTGCTGGCAGATCCACTGCCCAGAGTTGGTGGGTCCCTATGGATGTGGAGGAGTGTTTTGAGAGGCTGCTGTTCATTGGAATGTTCCTGTAGGTGTTTCTTTAGATATTCCGAAGGGAGGAGGAGTGTTTCTTTCACTGATTTCCCCTGCCACTTTCTAGGTTTCAACCCTAATAAAATCCATCTCTGTGCAGATTTCTGAATATCAGTTTCTAGCCAAGATTGTCATGGCATTTACATCTGGAACTCGGAGTTGAGCTCTGAAAGTCTGTCAAGTTTTATGAAGCAGCTTTGCAGACCTGTGAAGTTTTTCTTGGCTAACATGCATTTTCTTCCATGAGAGAGAGAGGAGGCTGCCTCCTAAAAAAAGTTTTTTTTTTCCTTTTAGATGAGACTGAAGAACTGAGTAAATGACAGATTTCAAAGTGATTTTTAAATATCTTATTTCTTTACATTTATTTGTTCTTGGGTTTCATGTAAGAGTACTCTTAACTTTGCAATACCTGTGTTAGGATGCTGCTTTACAGGAATTTGGTATGAAGAGTCCGAAAGATCCTCAATGGACCAATTAGCTGAAAGAGACCATTATAAAACATGAGGATTATGTACTCTTTTCCCCAAATATTCTCAAATTCTGCTAATGTTTTAATGGGGAAGTACTGGGGAAAAATGATGACAAATAGAGGCAAACTTTAATGCCTAAGTACTTAATAAAATAGCAGAAATCTATGAAAATCTAAATCTCTGCCTAAAGAAGACCTAATCCAAATAATTTATTAAAGTTAGGTCTCATTTATTGCTTTTTCTTTTATTCCTCCCAATAAATTATTTGCCCTATAAGAAGGCATTAGTGGAACTTCTTACTCTTAAGTTAAGCAAAACTTATTTAAAAGCCCTTTTCCCCATGTTTCTGCTGCTTAACAATACATGTCTTTATAAAAAATCAAAAAGTTTTGCTTGAAATTTGTGCTGAATATTATTTCTTGCACATTTTAGAAAAAGTGAGAACTGCAAAATAACTGTTTAGCAGAGCATGGAGGGTTTGTCTCTTCACTGAATTATTTTATTAGAAGCTGTAGTGTTTCCTGTATATCTTGTGAATGTTTCTTCAGATAACCCCCAGTTTTAGAAGTTCCAGTGCCCCTCATTTTCTGTTTTGGCCTTGATTTGAGTTTGCATTTTAAAATTCTCATTTTACTTGCCTGCTCTAAAACTCTGTCGGAGTGTTTGAAGTGCAGTGTGTTTCAATGTAGGATATTCTAGCCTGAAATTTCATTTAACAATTAGCATTTTCTAATGCTATTTTCGAACTGCAGGAGCCAGGCAGTCAGCCTGTCTGACTTGCAGCGACAATTTTCAAGACTAATGAAGCCAATTATAATGTCAGTGTAAAACAAATTTAAAGCAAAAACTCTCTAGATCCTATATGAAAGCTAATAAGCATTGATTACATTTTTCCTTTTTGTTTTAGTTGTCCATATGCATTTCTCTCTCTGAAGTTTTTTTTTTAATGTTTTGGCTGGTTCCTACTGCAGAAATAGGTTAAAGATTGCTTTGGCATTCAGTTTGAAAAGGAACATTCTCCCAAATATTTTTTCTGTCAATGACCAGAACATGTTGGCTGCAGAGACATATCATATAAAAGGATATTACTTTTAAAATTCCCTTTTAAGGTAAAATAATAAAAAGTCCAGCATTGTTTATTGAAGTGAATCTTGAGGCAGATTAAGTTGCTAGATTAAGGAATATGAAATAAATTTATTTTACAGTATGAAATTCTAAAAGGTTTTACAACAGAGAGCATTTCAGCCCTAACAAATAGCACTGATTTGTGCCAGCTCAGGAAAAGAAGGAGAACAAATCCCCTGAGTATTTCAAAGGGAGCGTTTTCAAGCAGGAATAGATTAAGTGTGATGTTAGAAATCAGAGTGCAAATGCACATGTGTTACCACTAATGCTCCCTGGGTTTTATTCAGCCATCAGGAGCCCTTTGCTCCCTTCTGCTGCGGGGATATTGAAATGCCAGATGCGGTGGAAAAGGAATAAATGGTGAAGTCACTACTCGAGTTCACAGCAGCTCTGCCTCGGTTTTTATTTTGTGTGGTCACTGTGGGATTTCAAGAGAGAACTTGATAGATTGAAGAAACAGCTATGATGTAAATGCTTCTTTCAGGAACTTGGGCCATTCAGTTTTTGTAAGTGCTTTTCATGGGTCTTACCTAATGCCATTTAACCTCAGTCAAAAGCAACCTTTCAAAGAAATACAAGTGAGTTGATTCCACAATGATAGCGGAGTATTCCCATGTTTGCTACACCACCACCACAGTGTATGTCGGATGCACTGACACTTTCTCTATAGAATAGAAGAAGTTTAAGTGCAATGAAATTTGCTTTATAATAATTATAGAAAGTTCTGATTTTGGTCACTGTGTGTCAAATGCCCCAAATCCTCAATTCAGTTCTGTTTCAGTGCTGAATACATTTGTACCAAGGCATTTTTTGGTCATAACCTTCTCATCTCCTACATTATATCATTTTCCAACATTTGGTATAAATTATTGTTGCTGGGTTTTGACATCCTTTATCTGATGGCTGTGTGGGAGGAGGATCTGCTGAGAGATGGGAGCTCCAGTCCCTTTATTTACATGCAATTCCTTAATGGACAAAACCAACCCTGTGTTCCCCTCGTTACCACAAGAGAAAACTGAATTACATGAGAGGGCTTCTTCCTGCTGAAGTCCAAACCCTGTGAAAAGACAAAGGGAAGCTGCCAGCACTGTGGTAGGAATTCTCTAAAAGGCAAATCCCCCTTTCTGTATTTGCACCTTAAATAACATTGCAATATCTAAGGAGAGGATGAGGCTATTCTAGCATGACAGCAGCTTCCCATCTGTGTTGAAACTGCAAATGGAAAATAATCCCTAAATTGTTTCTGGCAGTTTTTTTGAGCTTGCTTTTGTCTCAGAAATCCCAACATATTGTTAGCTTGTCCTGTGTTTCACCTCTAATGATAAGGCTCCCTGTACAGAAAGTGCTTTGTCTCTACAAAATTCCAGAAGTAGCTCTCAAAAAGCATCTTAGAAAATTCACTTGGTCTGATCAAAAGAAAAGACATTGGTGAGATTACTGGTAAATATCTCTTGTCTTTCTCAACTGATTGCAGAAAGATTGAGAATCTGTGTGGTTAAAATGTGGCAATCCCAACCACAAACACAATAGGGTTACTTTTGCCTTTTTTATTGCGTTGTTTTTGCTAAATACAGCAAAAAATTCCTGTTTGCATTAATCTGCATATAGCATTGAAAGCATCTGTGTCAGATTTGGAGCTGAAACCACCACAGACTGATCAGGTGAGAAAAAGGGTAAAAGGAATATTTAATTTGTTGCATCCAAATTTTGAGAAAAACTTACAAAGAGGACACTCCTGAATCATCATGGAGATAATACTGGAATTAGGGCTAGATTTGGCCAGATATTCTGCAAAGAAAGGCAGCAGGTGGGTTTACTAAAATACATCATGTTACTTGTTACTTTAGCCAGAATGAGGCATTTTTGCGTATTTCTATTTTGTTTATTCAGCATTACTAGTTATAGCTGAAAAGTTGTCTCGGTCCATGGAAATATTGCTCCTTGGGTGTGAAATGAAAGCCTGGGAGCTCCACAGAGATCAGAGCCCCACTTTGCCCAGGAGAGCAGCTTTGTGATTTCCTTGTCCACACAGCCTGTGACAGCGGCAAGGGACAGAAGTCTCCAAAAGGCTCTCTGGAAATGGCACTTGCCCCAGCATTTGCTATGAATTTCTAATCAAACACATACTTTAAAAGGCTCACTTTAGTAATCTGTCTGTGTGGCTGAAGAAAATATGATTAACAGTGTAAGTAAGCAAATCCAAACTAATTCCATTTCAGATGGCATTAGTAAATATGTGATAATTGAGCAATGGGAACTCCAGTGACCCATGTACAATTCCGGATCCTCTGATGCTGGACGGGCTGTGCTCACTTTGGGCTGCTGTCTCCTCACTGCACATGTTGCTTCTCCTTAAATTATGGTTTTAGGATATGACCGTTTCAGAGGAAATGAAAATAAACTCTGTCATGCAAGAAAATAAAGGTATTTAAAGATAGTTCTGGAATAACAATTTCTAGAAGTGTTAGAAGAAAATAAAATCTAACCAGTGCTTAGATGATCTAACTAAATTTAGTTCAATTTGAATGTAGTTTGATCAGCTTATGGAAAATTTAAGCAATATGACTGGTTTTCTAACAGTCCTGCCCTGTTGCTCCAGGGAGTCCTTTTCACCGGTAATATTTTTGTCCTCTAATCCCCTGGTCAGCTCTAAAGGAATGTTACTGAGGGGAAAAATTGCTATGCAGTACTGTGGATTTGAGCTGTTGAAGTTATTCAGGAATAAGACATGGTTTGAAATAAAATAGAGATACTTCAAGGAACCTTCAAAAGAGAAGGGGGAAAGAGATGTTTTCATTAACAAGACAGAGCACGAGAAACCTGCGGTGTGGCACAGGGATGAAAGTGGTAACTTATGAAATGTTAAGTACAGCCCATCCCTGATCTTTCTGAACTCTGTTCTGTAAAACTCAGCTTGGCATAATAGGCCTGAGCTCAGAATGAAAGCTCAACCTCCCCTGGTTTGGCACACTGAGGCTGAAGCATGGGATGGTTTGGAATGCAGCAGCTCTGGCTGATGAAATCATCTCCCACATCATGGAGTGGGTGGGAAGATTACAAAGCATTTACACGAATTTCTTTGGCATGTGGAAGTGAAGATGGATAGTGATGTTAACAGAGGGGTTGTGTGAGTAGCAGTGGATCTTTTTATGGACTTCGTGTGAAATAAAGATAATCCTAAAGGTATTAAGGGCATCCAACCCCTGTCTCTGACAGTAGGATGTGGTGATTAACAGAACATTCATTAATGGATGAACTCGCTGTGTGCAAGAGTTCTCCTGCAGTCAGGCACCACAAGGCTGCTGTCTGAGCTGATTGACATTTTTGGGTTTTTTCCCATGTGTGTTATGCTTGCTGTAAATGTGCTTTTTTTTCTCCTTACTCTCTGATAACCACTACAGAAATAAAACCTGCACATCTTTTCTGAATGCTCCAAATCTCTTCTGTGATTTGTACCAATGGTCTTAAACAGATCTGAGTGTTCTGCACTGTGTGGGAAGTAACTCTCCTTCTGGAACTCATAATTGAATAATATGGAAAAAATATCCTTCCTATTTCTGCTTTATAACAAATTCATATTAGACATCAGATCTCACTCTGCAGATGAAAACAATGCTCTCATAATTCAGCTAAGAAAAACAAAATATGTTGGATTTCACTATCCATCTCCAGAGTAACTTAAACTTGCTGTTTGCAGTAAAGCTTAGTTTTTTAATGGCTTTTGTTTTGGTTGGAAGCCCACAGTACACTGTGGTGCTTCTGAGATTGCTTTCTAGAACAAGGCAAAATACACTTATGTTGGCAATTAATTTAAAGTGGTTTTTTGTGTTTTGTATTTAGAACACTTTTTTTTTGAGGTGCTTTTGGATTATGGAAAAATATTCCTCTTTGCATGATCAAAATCTCATTTGATAGAATGGAAATCTGGTCAAAACCCAGTTTTCTAATAATAACTGCCAAGTTCTTGTACCTTATTAGTTTAAAATATGGCACCGTGATGGGCCTGGAGAATACGGATGTCATTTTACTGCTTGGATGGCACCAGCTATAAACTGGAATTCACTTCCACACTAAATACCAGGATTATAAGCAATATTCTAAACACATGCACAGGAACACCTAGACTATAAGGGAGAGGAGAAAAAGATCATTAAGGTTACTCTACAAGGCATCCAGGGCTTTTAAAAATTCTTCAATATAATATCTATTACAATTAAGTTGAACTTCAAAGAAGTTTTAAATAATTTGGCTACGGGTCATTAAGTTAACAATGTCACTGTGTTCTTGCTACCTCATTTACCTTAATTAGAGTGCACTTTTATAAACGATGGTAACACTGTGTAACAAGCTGGATTTGATAGCCCCTGCCAAATGCTGGCTTTAAGATGGTTTTATTTTGCTGGCTGTATCCTTGAAGAATGATAATCTATATCAAGTTGTTCTTATAACAAGCTCATCATTGCTTTGGGATTTCATTTATGAGACATATGTACTACATAAATGTTTATATAGGAAGGAAATGAATGGATTGGGGTACCTGAAGGGTGTAGATTGGAGATGAAAATGAAGCTGATACTGTGGTGGATGTCTAAATTTTTTCCCTTGGGAGACATTCTCCATTCTTTCCAAAGGAAATTTTTGTCAGAAGAAATGTTATGAGTAGAGCCACTTAAAATTAAATGACTGTCATTCTCACCTTCCCCATGATTGGAATGGATACATGGGTATGAGTTTTTAGGGTGGCTAGACAAGGTGCCTCTATAATTAATCTCTCTGCCAAACACTGGGATGATGAAAAAGGTATTTTGAAGAATCACAGTTACTCTTTTCACTTGTGGATGTTATGTTTATCAAAGATAGAGCACAGGTCAATGCTGGAGCTGCTACAACTTTCAAATGAAAAAATATATTTTTCCCTGAAACCATCCTTTTGCTTCTTTGGGGACCTTTTCCAGACAGTTGCTGTTCAGACTGTAGAAAGCTCTCCCTGAAAGCTGATCTAAATGAAATAATTCAATTCATTGATGTCAGTTACATATGAGAAAAACACAAATTATCTATTCTTTAATTTCTTATGTTTTGGCCTCTGCACTGTCTTATTTCTATATTTGGTCTTTTTAATATCCCTGTCCCACTATCAGTGCCTTTTACATAGGGACACTTGAGTTGCAGGGTTTACTTGGGGACTGAATTTTTACCATGAAAGATTGAGGCTGCCTTTAGAACAAAACTGTTGCTCACCGTGACTTGGAAAATCACGTAGTAATAGTTTACATTACGCAGGTTTACATTCCGTTGCGTGAAATCCATGAGAAAAGGTTGCAAAACGAAATAAAAAGGCAAAAACAACAGCTGCATCTCTGTGCCTTGACAAGGTGGCAGATGGTAATTATGTGGCAATGCTGCTTTGTACATGCAAAGAAAACAAACACTTCTGTACATATGGGAGGGAAATTTATGCTCTTACCTGTGACAGAACGAGCAAAGCAATGTCTCTGTTTGGGGCATTGCTGTCTTTTTGTCCCTACCCCTCAGAGCATGGCAGGAGAGGTCCTGGCTTCTGGTGGGATGTAATGGGAAACAAGGTGTGAATGCTGAGCCGTGGCTCCCTCCCATTTCTGCTGGAATAATCATGCATTCCATCAATAAATCTGTTTAATAGCTGTACTACCCTGCTGAAGAGGAAAAAAAAAAAAAAAAAACCCCAAAGCAGAAAGGCAAATTGTGCTTTCTTTTTTTCTGTTGATACCCTTCTCAGGAATATCAAATCCCTTTTGCTTCTGCATCACTGTGTAGCTCACTTAAGTCTTAAATGCATCTGGAGAAAAACATGTTTGTTAAAACTGACACCTGAAACTGAAATCAAGCTTATCTTTTAGAATCTTGTACTGTTGGAAGCCACATAAGGACATATTAAAGATATGAGATATGCAAAGTCATAGAAGGAGTGAAAGTGTTTCCTTTGTCAACACATGAACCCCCTTCTGGTTGACTTCTACCTTTAACTACCCTTGGTTAGAGGTAGAGAAACAGCACAGAAAAATTGTGTGCGCATCTGTACGTGTATGCGGTTACCTAACAGATGAGTTTCTTTTGAATATTATATTTTACTTAGTGTTTTTTAATAATTCTTAATGTTGTAGATTTAGGTTTAATTTTTGTGCTTCTCTGAGGGTTGAGTGATGAGAAGGTAGAACTGGGGGCACAATTGTTTGAACTCTGTGCTCTAATGAACAGGTAGCTTTATTGTAATTATTCAGATTTCAGCCCCTCTATGAAGGTATGGAATATCATGTTAGTTGTACATTTACTAGCATCCAGCACAGAGGATAAAATTACACACCACTCAGTTTTTACAGAAATAAGATTAGATATGTACAAATCACCCTCTAGAGTAAATCAGATTACTAGCACTGTCTGGCCAGGAACCCTTGAGAGAAGGCAGTTGAAACCCAGCCTGTCAATGGTACCTGATAATGCAGAGGCAGACAAAATACTGCATTCCATCCTTTGCCTGTAGCATGGAGAGAGAACTTAATATAACAATGTCCACATGCACGTGTTTTAGTCAGGCAAATGATTAAAGGAACTAGGACATCATGTCAACCTTGCTGTTTACCATTTCCAGTTTTTCCCATCCCATTGTTGAGCGTGGCTTTGTCTGGAGAAGTTTGGGACCCTTGAACAAGGTGTGAGGAAGGGGAAGCAGAGTTCAGTAAATGCAGGAATGGAGCAGAATTCCCATGAAATACCAGTCTAAGCTTATGCTGTAATGGAGGAAAGGAGGACTTCTATTACATGCTTATTAAGCTAATAGAGAGCAGCTGTTTGCCAGTGAATAAAGACACATTCCACCTGTATCAGAAATTCTTTTACAAATTAAATCCTTGCTGTCTGTGGAATGAATGTTTCCCTATTTACTATACCTCATGTCTGCTTTGCCAGTGCTCAGGCTATTACTGGAGCATTTAGTAGCTCTCCCAAAGCAGTTCTTTGCCTTGCCTATCCTCTGGTGTGTGCTTAAGCAAACCTTCTCCAAGCAGAATCTGTAATATGCAACCCTAATGACATGAAAATCCAAATTAACTCTTTAGGAAAAATCTCCTTCTAGGAGCTCAGCTACTGCTGCTGTTCCTGAAAGCTAGGTGCATGCTGTCCAGGATGGTTCTAGACTATTTTCCACTAAAAAATATGAATAATTAGTGTATTTCTACTTTAATTCTCTTTAATTTTTTAGTTAATATTTCTGTAGACACTACCTAACTAGAATCTTAGGCAGTAGAATGACTTTGAAGACTGCTGGTAAATAAAATAGAGAATTGGTTTTTGTCTGTGATTGTCTGCAAATATCACAAGCTGTCCCATTTTTAGATAAGTAAAATCTTAATTTAGCCAGATACTGGTTTCAGGCCTAGGATTCCTCAGGTTCAAGAAGTACTGGTTTTAGTTTTTAAGTTGCCCTGGATGTAGCAATCAGCACAAGACAGAATGGTTTGAGTCATGAAGTTGTCTCCTGGGTTAGTTTCATACTTGATGACCATTGCTTTTTTTTCCCCCCAACACTATTACATTATCAGTTTTATTTTGATCAAAAGGACACTCACACTGGTTGAGATCACTTTTACTGGTGTGAAATTTAACATGTAGACACTTGAGAGGCCAGAATTTTCTTAAGCGACTGAATAAATCAGTACAACCTGACTAAAAGAAGGAAAAGAACAAGGCTGACTTCAGCTAGAATTGATCTGCAGGTAGGGTGAGTACTGAAGAGCATCATACTAAAAAAGAAAAAATCTAGACCAGTTTGACCAAGCTGTTGGTTGTTACTACATGAGCAAAACTGGATGAACTCACGGAGACAAGATTGAGAACCTTTTGCAGTTACCAGTGAGTTGTAGTAATTGCAGCACTGAGTCTTGTTTTTTTTCTCAAGTTAATAACAAATCCATCCCTGGCCTGCTGCTTTGTCTAATCTACCATTAGGATTTAAATTTTAACTTACAATGGACACTGAAAATGTGGATACATTTATGAAAATAGTATCCCCATATAGGAAACATACTGTGCAGTGTATCACAACTCTGGTATTTCTGGTTTGGTTTTTTTTTTTCAAACAGTGCTTAGTGGCAGTACCAACATTTATGTTTAAAGTTGTTTTCTTTGCAGCTGAGGTACTACTTTTATTGTTTAGTGAAATGAGAAACATTGTCCTTTAAAAAAAATGCCCTGAGCATTCAATTTGACTTTTTTCCTCCCTTCTGGTGTGGGTCAAAAGTGACTGGGGAGTTTGCAGAAGCCCATGTTAAAATATCAAGGGAATGAGGACGTGTCAGTGTTTGTGCTGACATGGACCTTCAATACTGTGCAGTGACCTTAGACTTCAGAAGCTCCTTTAATCTCTCCGTAGGGAGCATTTTACAGATTCCTCCATGTTCTTAATTGCAATCTAATTTATCATTTTCTACAGGCCTTGAAACCATTTCATCACATTCTGGCAAGGGATGGTTTCTGTGTTAAATGAGATCTATGCTTGGCCAAACTGCTGATTTAACAGCAGGTGCCAGGAGTCTAAGGGGGTTTAAGATGATGGCTGAGGAGCTCTTGTGTATTAAATGTTCCCACCCTGTCACTGGATGTCCCTCAGAAGAGGGACAGTGATAACTGTGGCTGCTTTTTAAAAAAGAAACCCCCTGCCTGCATATCCAGTGCTGTGTAAGACAGGCGAAAACATTTCCATAATCTTCTGTTTTGTTGATAAAATGGCACAGTTCTTGTTTGGTGGCTGAGATGTGGTGACAAAAAGCCGCATTCTGCTGTGACACAATTTCCCTAGCACAGGCAGGGTGACAGCTGTGCTGGGGAGAGGGAAGTCATGGTGCTCCAGGAATATTGTCTGGTTCATCAGAGGAGTGATCGTGTCACTCACCAGGATGTGCTCTCTCCTCTTCTGTTGGACTTCGTTAGGAAACCTCAGGTTAGAGCTGCTTAGAAAACTGGAATTCTGGAAGTTGAGGCATATTTTACCCAAATTACCCCACCAGATTCTTCCTGAACAATGATTCGGATGAAAATTTTCTTTTTTATAAAGACATCTTGGAAAAATGTTTCTTCTCTTATCTGATATTCAGATGTTTTTTCATCCCTTTGCACAAATAGGGAAAAGCCTTGCCTGAGACACTGATGTGGAGGATTTATTCTGAGAAGAAGGGGTTGAGGTCACAACATTTTTAGACTTTGAGTAAGTGGCTTCCAAACAAGGAAGCATTGCTCAATCAATAAACTAGTTCTGTATGCAAAGAATAAAATCCTAGCTAGGCTGTCTGTTGCCATCAACTATGGAAAACACTGAGGAAAATGTTACCTGATTAAAGTGTTTCCCCTTGCAGAGGTCTGAGTTGCTCATGTAAATTTACTTTCATCAGGCCCAACGACAAACCAATAATTCATAATAAACATATTAGGAAATGGAATATATTTCATTGAAAGGGCTGTGGGAGCCCAGGTCATCAATCATTTCTCCCACAATTCTAATTTTAAGCTGTCTGCCTAACAAGAAACATTATAGTGCAGTTGCATATTAAAGAGTGCTCGGGGAGGGAAGAGGAATGTGCATTTTTGAAGTCCACTGAAGCTGTTCAGTTTGATTTCCATTGCTCAGCCATCGAGTGGCTTATAGCAGTCAGTACAAACTCCATTGAAAATTAAAAAGTAACTCCCTAATACTACTGCTAATGCATGTTCCTCCTTCACATGGAATTTTGGAATGGACTTGGGGAGCATCAGTTTCCTGTACTACGTCACAGCAGAGTTGCTCTGACTTTAAATAATTGCTGCACAAGAGATGGATCACAGTTGGACTGTCTGGCTTATGAATTACTGTGTTGTGAAACTAATTCTGTCTAGCATTTGGTCCCAGCATGGGAAGCAAGAGTGACACAAGTGATCCATGCAGGGGCTGTGTCTTTTTTTGTTTTAAGAATAACTCCAGTGTTACGAGATCATTAACTTTCAAGTCAAGGTTACAAGAGTCTTTTCATAGCCTCTGCTTTGCAACATGTGGAACAGCTTTTCCTATTTTTTGTGCTGCATTTCTAGAAATATTTAGATTGGTTTAGTTCTTTATTTTAGCCTCCTGTTTTGTTAATAGTCTAGTTCTTTATTTCAGGTAAAATTGTGTTTTCCTCTTGAGGAGGAAGAACATCCATTAAAAGTAACTTTTATCTTGAGAGAAATTACCCTCCTATTTCTGTCTTCATAATCAAGAGATTACTTGATGTACTTATTCTGAAGGGATTAAATCAGTCTCTGAATAATATTACGAAGCCTTTTCCTTAGTCTCCTTCTTGCATATTTTTTTCCAAGTACAACTGGGATCTTTTGAAGCGAGCCCTTCACTTTTCTTTTTTCTCCAAACATGGGGAGCCTTGTGCTGTCACACTTTTGCACCACAGAAGGGAAGACAGCTGGAGACAGTATGTGCTTTACAATGGAAATGTTCCTTTTTTTTTTGTTCTTCCTCTGATTGGGTTTTCTGCAGTCGTCCTTTTCCTGTCCCTTGTCTGATTTTGATAATGAGATTTAATAGGGATGCAAAACTTGTGGTAACAAAGATGGGCATTAATCATGCATTTTCCGTCTTCTAATAGCCTCAAATTAGGTCTGGGTAGCTATCTGGACCTAATTAATTTTCTCCTGGTTATCTAGTCTGTGATGCTCTTGGTGCTCTTCGACTTCTGCACAATTCTGGTTTCATTAGACCAGCTTTGATCCCAGCTCTGCTCCTGACGTTCCTCATCCAGGGCCTGTAAACCTCACTCTCCCAAATTTAAGGCTACTGAAAAAACCCCTGTAGACAATATTTACCACTCCTAAGGTGAATATAAACCACTCCCCAGAAGAAATGTCAACGTGATAAACGTGTGTGTCAAACGTTGAGTGTATACATTTTTACTTCTGCTTTTTAACTTTTTGGGGTGCAAACCCCTGGCCGGGACAGGGTAAGGTGCTGCCCAGTTCCTTTGGGAGGGTTAAAATCCAGGCATGGAGCCAGCAGAGACAGAGGCAATGGCTGCCTTGGCTCCCTCTGCCTGAGGGGGCTTTCCCTGCCTTTGGTACAAGCTCCAGCTGTTGAACACAGAATTTTCATTTTAATGCAAATAAAACGTTTCTATGTACTTTCATTTTTAGAGATTACCAGTCGAATATTTGCTCTCTTTATTTATGATTCATTTTCTTTGCATAGATTTTAGGGAAGGAATTTTTTTTTCCTCCTAGGTCAACCAGCCCATCACTGCACCTCATTTACCCTTCTAATAAAGCTGACCATAAAATGCTATCCATGAAGCAGTCAATGTTTGATACAGCTAACATTCCTTAGATATAAAATATCACCTTCCACAGTAAGATCTGAAGGGTTTGTATGGAACTTTATAGCTTTATAAATAACGTTTTCTTCCTTTGTTTTCATCACTGTTAACAGCTTTCATTTGCTTTATGTACTCCTGTCATGAATGTCAAGTTGCACAAAGAAAAAAAAATGTGGAAGAGATCGAAAAGGCTCATGTCTAGTTCAAAGTCTAATTAAAAATTACAGAAAAATCTACAAGGGAGAGGGCAATAACTTTTAACCACATTTTTAAGGCTTAGTATTGTGAGTCCTGTTTCACTCATCAGTTTTTTGGTGTTGATCAAGCCTTAAGTTTTGCCCAATGAAAAAAATCCATCTAAATCCTTGCAATCCTTCCAAAACAAAAGCTTGACACTAAGTCCTGCTTTATCTGTGCCTGGAGGGTCTTTTCTCTCAAGCAGTGGGGATTTCTTTTTTTTCCTGCTTCTGCAAGAGTATTCTTCTTATACTTGCCTGGCATTTCATCTTTGACAATGAGATGACAGCATGCATAACAATCTGAAAATTCTCTCTTATCCAATTCACACTGAAGTCAGTGGGAACCCAAATCTGAGAATTTGAACTGTGGTACTCTTCAGTCTTGGCATTTTTAGTCTATGAGCTGTATAATTCTATTTGAGAGACAATAGTAAACATTTCTGTAGCTGGCAGGAGGCTGTGGGGAGGTGGGGGTCAGACTCCTCTCTCAGGTAACAAATGATAAATCAAGGAGACATGACCCCAGGTTGTACTAAGGGGAGTTCAAATTGGATCTGAGGAAGAATTTCTTCATGGAAAGGGTTGTCAGTCCCTGGCACAGGTGGCCCAGGGCAGTCACCATCCCTGAAGGTGCTTAAAAGATGTGTGGATGTGGTTTGGTGCTGGATTTGTGATGGTCTTAAAAGTCCTCTCCAAATCTCAACCTTGATTCTATAATTCTGTAAGTGCCAGCTTGCAGAGGTGGCCCGAAAGTGCTTAGGAAGTCTAATATAAAAACTAGAAATTAGGCAAGGACTGATAAGTGCTTTTTGCCCCGATTCCTGATTTGGAATTTTGCCTGTAGCAGTGTGTGGGGCCCCAGAAATCACTGTGCCACGGGTGGGGGGCCCCAGAAATCACTGTGCCACGTGTGTATGACCCCAGAAATCACTGTGCCAACTCCTTTCCAAGGAGCTCCCAAGGTCAGAGCTCCCTTCCACAGAGCACTCGCAACCTCTATGGAAGAAAGGGCTTCACCATTAAACATAAGCATAAACACCGAGCGTAAAATTGGAAGCAACTTTTTTTAAAAAAAGATCTGACGAGGGAAATCCCTCAGCCTGGCAGGTTAGGCAGTGTCAGTAACTGGAATTGGCTGTGGCAGAGGTGGGTTTGTCCCTTCCCTGTCCCCAGCAGTGTCAGAGGAGCTGAGGGATGCCCAGCTCCCCTGGCTCTCTGCAGCAGTGACATCTTTATACAGCTGCTTGAGGTGTTGTGCCACGAGCAGCAGTTGAGGGATGGCCATAAATCCAGGGCTGACTCGTGAGCTGATTGCAGCTCCCTGACCATAATTCTCTACCAGTTGTCTCAGCTGTAGTTAGAAATACCCTGCTGAATGCTGCAGTCTGTGGTTTATTCCATCAGTAGAGAGGCTCAGAGCTTCGTTTTGCAGGAAGGTGAGAGTCAAGTAAATTTTCTCTGTTTCTAGAAGTTCCGCTTAAAAATTATCAGTCTCTCTACAGAATTTTCAAATCAGCACATCAAGTTAGGATTAGTATTGCAGTGTCTACCTGGACTGCAATTTAGCCCTGAGCCAAAATACAATTCAGTGATTTAGTGCATTAGATTCTGGGAGAAGAAATTCAATTTCAGCTTTCCAAAATGAATTTTCCTCTTGTGACTAGTTCTTCTTATGTAGTTAATAAATATATTTTGTGGAAGTGTTAACTTCCTCTCTTTGATTTTGTATTTTTAAACCTATTTACTACTCTAATATTTGACTGTGGGTCTGGGGGAAGCAGATGAAACTAGTTTGCCAGACCATGCAGTTCTGTGCAAACTGTTTTCCTGAAGTTTTTTCAGGGAAGGGAGTGGAAGATATTGCCTTTTGCAAGGTAACTTCAGAAAGCACCTCCTCTGTATAATTTTTAAGAAGAAAGAAGAAATTCTAGAAGAAAAAAAACAAATTATTGTTCTGAAAAATGATTAATTTTTTTATATTTTTCTTCTAGTCCTTATGGTTTCAGTGTAAAGTTCTGAAACGTTAAAATTATCTTTATTTTTTGTTTGCACGTGGGATGTTTGCATCGTCTTAGTGCCTCTACATTTAATTCTGGTATCATTTACAGATAGATGACAATGAATATACATTACATTTGACTGTTTTTAAGCTGTTGCTTTAATTTTTGAGGGGTTTTTGGCAGTGGGTTTAGCAGAATTTGAGCGATGGTCAATCCAATGCTTTGGATTTAGTGGTGCTTTGTGGGCTCTGCAGAAGAGAGTGGCAGCATTTCAGCCCAATATTTGTTTACCTGGGAAATCCCAGTGACTCTGAGAACTTTTCTCATGACTGGGGCGCCGTTTCTTTGTGGAACTCTTACTCTGCTTTTGGTCCCACTGCTGGATGCCATCCTGCCAGTGGTGGCTGGTTGCTTTTTATGCCTCATGCATAAAATGGTGTTTTGAGAGCAGAAATGTGAAATTATATGAAGCTAATGAGCTGTGAAGAAGTGTAACACTTACTGGCTGCTCCTTGCTTTCTGGGAGACCCTGTCTACTCTCAATTAAAATAAAAAAAAGACAGGAAAAGTTGTAAGACACAGAAATGTCTATAGAATTGGACTTGCATTCCAATGTTGGTGGAAAGCTATTACCTATATTTTAATGCATGCTTGCATGCTTATATTTCTTTTTCATTAATAGCAACCCAGCTGCATTATTGAATTGAAAAATTATTACCTTCTATCAAAAAACTTCAGAGTGCTGAAATCAAATGCAGCGCAAGCTCTCAAACTGGTAGCTTGGGATCTGGACCCTTTTTAGCAGCAGATAAACCTCATTCCTTGTTTAAAAAACCGCAGCCAGGAGAGCCCCTGTCTGCAGGAGTGCTCTCTGCTCGGTTCTGCAGTCACAGACAGCGGAGCTGTGCCACAGGAACGAGTCACTGCCAAACTCCCAGGGCTTTAGGGCGTTTTGCTCTACACAGGAGAGTTTTACAGCATCCACAAGATGCAAAACAACCTTCTGACGAGATGTGATGTGTTGTAATGGCAAAGAGGGTTGTGTCTCATCCAGGGTTTTCCAAGTGCACGAGTCCCCTTGTTCTCTTCCCGTGATTAGAGAAAGTTTTGCTGTCAAGATGGGGGTGCAGGTGTTCTTCTAAGAGACTCACGGTGTTTTATATTTATTCATCAAGATTTAATATAAATGAGCTAAAAGTCACTTAGCATTATTATTGAACTTTGATCACCAGGAAATTTAATTGGTCATTGCTGCTCCTGACAGAATGTGCAGTTATTATCTGGTGTCTGTTCTGCCATTCACTGGGTACTTGTTCACTTGTAGTCCAGGGGGAAAAAACCTGTCTATATTTCAAAATCCATGGCGAAAACAAACGTAATTACAGTTCTGCATCCTCAGAATTAGGTGTGAGAAGTTGATTTTGGTCTGGGTTTACAACATCATCCACTGAGAATGTCTGAGGAGCTACAATCTTCCTTGTAATGCTGTTTTTCCTTCACTGAATGAAGACTTTAAAAAATTTTGAAGTGTTAAGTATTGCAATGACTCAGGTGTGATTAATAGAATTTCATCCTCCTCCTCAAAAAACTCCCAGGAAACAAATAAACAAACAAACAAAACAAAAAATCAAAAGCTCTTTAAAAACCAAAGCATGGAGAGGACAAAAAACTAGGGAGTGAAGTAATTACAATTTACTTTACCAATTCAAAAATCTGAAGATTCTCTCAAAAATTATGTACGTATGTTTTTACCTTCTCCAATCTTAAGTGTGTTTATTGTAGATGTTTTTAAATATTCAGGAAAGAGCAAGAAAAACTTAGAAAACTTTATCTGACAGACATTGACCAATTTCCTCATTGGAGATGCTGGGATAGGTAGAATGGGATTTAGATACTCAGCTAAATAATGTGACTGTTCCTTGACCCAACCTCAGTTATTTTTGAGGAAAAGTCCCACACATCATCACTTCATTGCCATTTGTAGTCTGAGGTACAAACTAAGAGCTGGGAGACGATGCCTAAAATACTGTGCTTGTTTTCAGCACTTAATGTTAGCTAAGGACGAGTTATAGCTGGGTTTGGGAGCCTGAGTAACAGGCAGATAGCTCAAAAGTCATTTCCAATCCAAATGTAATCTAATCAATAGGCATAATTGTGGAAAATGCTGAAGACTTCAGTGGGCGCCTTTCATAAAAATTAGCAGAGAAACAGACTGAATTGCAAAGGAGAAAATTAAATTCGAGTGATTTTGTATGCAGTGAAGGCTCCAAGGCTGCAGATGAACAAGCTCTTCTGGGTAGGCTAATGCTGTGCCAAAAGGACTACACAGAGTGTAAGGAATGAGCAAAAAAAGTGCCATGAGAGTTTCAGTGTAGATAAATTTAATGTAATGAATCTGAAGGAAAAAAAAAATCTTATCTAAACCTGATAAGATGCTGACAGATTTCAGAAAGCAGAACTTAAAGTCGCTGCTAACAGTTTGTGAAATCGCTGGCTCAGTGAATACCTGTTCTCAAAAAAAGTCTTTGGCACTATCAGGAAAAGTATTGAGAAAGAGATAAAGGCTATTTAAAACATTATACTGTATCTCCAGTGTTCGAAGAAGGACACAGAAAAGTTAGGTTATAGAAGATCACAGATAAAATAATTCAGAGGATGGAGGAAGTCTCTTTGTAGGTAAAGGCTAAAAAGGCTGAAATGCTCCACTTTGGAGTGTAGAAGGTTAGGAAAATTGAGGATTACGGAGTCACAAAGGCAGTGAGTAAAGTAAATATAGGAGATTTACTCAACAAATCAAGGTAATAGAGCTAGAGGCACTAAAACTGGCAAGACATCAATTTAAATCACAGAATGGTTTGAGTTGGAAGGGACCTTAAAGCTCATCTTGTTCCAATCCCCCTGCCGTGGGCAGGGCCACCTCCCCCTGGGCTGGGATGCTCAGAGCTCCATCCAGGGATGGGGCAGCCACAGCCCCTCTGGGCACTTTCTATGAAATATTTCTGCCTGGAAAACTTCAGAAATCTGTTGACACAGGAAGCTGGGAGAAAGATGTGTTGAGCTGGTTCAGAAAGGGACTGAAGGAGAACCCCTGGACAAGTAATCCATGAGCAAAAGGGACACGGGCAAAGCTGAAGCAGGGGTTGTGGTGCTCAGGGAGTGAACTGCTCCTGGCTGGGCTCGTCTGGGCTCCCCCAAAGGGCTTCTCCTCCTGCTCCTCTTGCTCAGGGGAGCTCTGGGCCTTTCCTGCAGTCCAGGTCAGAGGTTCTGGGCAGATTTCAGCGCTGCTGGGTGTCTGTTTCTGTCACCAGCTGGTTCTGCCAGGGAATGAGTGCCATGTGTTCAGCCATGGATGCTGTAACCGCTTACTGTAACAAAGGGCCACCTACCAGGAAGAACAGAAATACCAATTTAATTTGACTTAATGTAGTTATAGGAATCTATTGGTTTTATCTTTAATATTAAATTCTGGTTTTCTGTGGAGCAGCCTAGGACCAGGATCAGATCACAAAAATGTCAAAGGCACTAAATTAAGCTGTGATTCCTATGATTATTATTTATGGATTTGTAGGATTTTCTGCATCTTAGCCACTTGTTTCCACATCTTTACTCTCAGGGATTATTTTATGGCTTTCAAACTTGATGTGTTATATCTTTATTTTCTTTTATATCCATGTGTCAATGTAGCATTCAAACACCATATTACTAAATTATGTCAGAGCTTTTATATCTGTTGTATCTAGTAGGTTGCAGGAAAGGCAGACCTACATTTAAAATATTTAAAATATTCAAAGAGATAGAAAGGAAGATGCTATGTTTAGTGTAGTTATTCCAGCTGGTTTCAGATACTGTTTCTTATCAGTTATTGCTATTTTTCTCTTCTGACCTTTTTTCTCACGTTTTTCATTTCTAGTTGTAGTTATTTATGCTGGCTTATCCTGAGGCCCATTTTCTTGCTTTCCTTTTTGATCAAGTGTGTTGCTGTTAAGTTCAAGCACTTGCACAGGTACCCGCTGCAGAGATGGGGACTCTCAGCACCAGGAACAGGGCTGAGGTACAGAAGGGACAAAAACTTTGATGTTATATTAAAAATTCTTGTCAACTCTTTGGATACCTCATATATATCCATTATTCCACCAATTTAGAGAACATAAAAATCACTAATGCAAAGAAATGGAATTTCTAAAGGTTGTCTGGGGAGGATCTTGTTGAATACTCCTCAAAATCCTAAGAAACCTCTTTATACCGTGGAAACGGACGGCAGTGGCTGTATCCTCTGGCTTTTTGAGATTCTGAATAGGCAATTTCATGTGTATGTGTGTGTTCATGCATCTTGGCAGTTTATTAACCAGTGATTTGCTCACCGGTACTGTGTGATGTTCAGGTGGAACATTTAATTCACAAATTGCAGTTGAATGATTTATCTTTCAGTATATTTTTTTGAAGTCCTTGCAGCGTGTACGTACACCAAATTCTTACCACACCTTTATGATCTGTGGAGCTTCACTGCAGTGGTTGAGTCAAAATCCTGCTTTGTTCAGTAGCCAAAACTTTACAGTGACCATCAATACTATTTTTAAGTAGCCATTTGAAATTCTTATTTATTAGCAGTACTAAATCATCCACCTGCTAATAGTCTGCACTGAAGGATGACAGTGGCTCCTTCTTGGGGCTGGGAGTTGTTTGCTGCGATCAATGGGATTGCTGCTAATGGTTTGTGATTTAAGTGATTACCGGGCACGAGGAACAGTTGTGTAATTTGTTCTCCCCGGTGAATAATCCTTGGTTTCCTGGATATATTTTTTTTCTGTTTATCAGTTGGTTAACTTCGGGTAAACGGGAGAGAGGAGCGCACAAAGCGGCATCAAAGGGCAGCTCAGGCCGTGCTGGGCAGGCTCGCTCTCCTCTCTGCACAGGGAAGTGCATTTCCCTTTTGGAGCTCTGCTCTGTAGCGCAGGGCTCCTTTGAAATATTGCATCTGACACAAATGGTGGGAAACTTCTGAATTCATTAAAGAAACCCAGCACACCGAAGAGCTGGAACAGTGAGGCTTGTGGGCTATTTATGGCAGAGTTCCTAATTTGGCCCAGTGTGATTGTTATCTTCATAGACACAGGATGGGGAAAAGGCATTGTTACCTTTACCCAGCTGCAGTTATTATCTACTGACTGCACTTGGAACGGAGTGGACCGCACAAAAAATGCGTGGCAGTGCTGCCTGCTACAAAGGAGGGCAGCAAACTGTTGGAATAGTTCTGCTGCCTTGGACTGCCAGGGCTGGGATGAGCTATTCAGGTGAGCTGAAATAAGCCCTGACAAAAGCTCCACAGCACACTTCGCTCTGCATTCTGCCTGTTTTAAAAAAAAAAACCCTCCCCTCTTTTATAAAAGGAATACTACTTGTTTCCATGGAGTGGTTTTTCCTGATTATTTTTTTTGCTAAGTACATATTAGGCAGCTCTGCTTTGTGGCCGTGTCACACAGAAAAAAAGGATGTTCTTGTGTGTTTTTAAAAACTTCCTGAAAAACAGGTTTTTTTAAACAAAATCCTGTGTGTTACAGTTTCAGGTGTGACAAGTGGGATTAATTTCTTGTTGAAGTGAAGTTCTTGTTTGTAGTTTGTAGAAGATAAATAATTTACTGTATTTAATATGATTTTTTGGTCAGGATAAGCAGCTCTGGCATGAGAAGCAGCAGATCAGAGCTAGCTGGTTCTCCCTTCACATGCAAGAAAACCATCAGTTAACATTTATAAGTTATGAAATTTTGTTGAATCTGAAATAGAGACAGTGAATTCTACATATAGAGATGTGCCTGTTTGCATTTTTCTAATCATAACACTGGTCGTGTCAGCTATATTGTGTTAGAGGAGGATTAAAAGAATTTTGTGACACTTCAAGAAGATCTTAACTTAACTTACAAGTTAAAACTTGTAAGGCATTTATCCCAGCATATGGAAAACCAGCCCAAATTTTAATGCCTCTGGAGTACACTGTGTCAAACTGAGATCCGAAGTCACTGCACAAGTCTCAACAGAATTTTCAATTCCAAAGTAGATGAGAGAAAATCT
This sequence comes from Picathartes gymnocephalus, assembly GCA_013390045.1. NCBI lineage: Eukaryota > Metazoa > Chordata > Aves > Passeriformes > Picathartidae > Picathartes > Picathartes gymnocephalus. Next base: position 247,902 of record WEKY01048621.1, on the reverse strand, counting down.
TACAGGTGCAACAAAATTCTCTGTTTACAATTCAAGTTTCCTACAGGCACAGTTTGGTTTGGACCCTCAGTTCTGGGTAAAAGTGGAAAAAACAAACATGAACCCCAACTCTCACCTCTGTTTCACACTAGTAATTAGACTTTCAAATTCTGTTTTTTTTTTTCCAACATTCCTATCTTCCTATTTGTCTCACAAGCAGGATTTTGTTCTTGTAAATATCTTTAAGAAAGTAGATTTAAGCGATTTTTGTCCTTGTTACATGTATTGTAGCCAGACTCTTCCATGCCTTGACACCATTAATCGTGATGGATTCTCATGCTTAGAGATCTTTTTAGGAGCTGGCACATGAGGGCAGGCAGTACCCTCAGTTCTTGCTTACCCTTGTAATCAAGATCTTGTAATCAGCCCCACATTATGCAAGGAAGAGAATGATTATAGCATCACCTCCAATATGATGCCAGAATAAGTTAATTTCCTGGGCTGGAAAACTTTCTGTAGTGAATGAGTGTAACTTGACAGCTTGAAGGCTGAATTCAGAGACGCTCCAAAAAAAGCTTCGTTTTTAGTCAGTGAAATTAGTGAAATGGCAGGTTGGTGGGTTTATTTCTGCTGTGTGGGTGTCTGAGGACACGGTGTCCCCTGTCCCTCAGTGTCCCCTGGGCTGGCCATCACCAAGCACAGGATGGTACTGGAGGCCCCAGGGCTGTAAAGCACCCAAGTGTGGTGTCGTGTCGGAATCCAAGGCACAGGAAACCTTCAAGGCCTTGGGCCTGCTTGCTCTGGGTTTGAAATGTGTGCTGGATTTGGTCTGAGGCTGTGGGAAAAGCATCCAAACTTATTGACCAATAATGAATATTTTGGTCTGTAGTTTGAGAAAAGGCATGTTAAATTAGATAGTAGAGGGTTTTGAAGCAAAAATCTTAAAATAGAGTATTATAAAGTAAAGTAATAGAGAACTGTGTGTTAGTACATGACTGGATGAAAAATTCCACCCTGTGGCAAACATGCAATGCAGGTTTGATTGATTACTGGCGAAGAAATCAAAACAATGCATGTGGCATTAATTTATTGGCCAATTAACCTTTAAGAGACCTTGCAACCTGCAGTCTTGTGACCACTCTTCATACTGTGGTTGACTTCTACATTCCTCTGTGAAGGAGTTCTCACGACTCCGAGGTGGTAACAACAAATTTCACTTTAAAGCATACCAGAGTGATCCCATCTCTGTCCCACTGTCCCAAGAGTGTCAGTGGGTGGTTGTTAAAGGAGAACAACCTAGGGACAAGATACAACCTCTTAGAGAGGTAACAAAGCCAATGGGAAAAGGATCCAGCAGAGAAAGTTCAGGTGTTGTGTAGAGCAGCGGAGAGACCATGAAGAGCCTGCTGTTCACCAGGTCCCTGCCCAGCCCCTGCAGCTGCACCAGGCTCCTCCAGCCCAGCTCTGAGGCTTTGTCCTCACCTGTGCTGAGCTCCAGGAGCTTCCCAAGCAGCCTGGTTCTCCAGCCTGTCCAAATCCACGTGAATAAAGCAGTGCTCTCCCTTTGCCACTTTCCCCTTGTAGGTGCCACCCACCCGCCTGATGTGTTGCAGTGGGTGATTTCAATGAATACACTGATTTTTGCGTGACACCTACTGATTTTATGCAGGTAAATCTTTTTATAGCCAGCTCCCTATGAAAGAAGAAAATATCTCAGTTGTACTCTTCTAGCTTTGTTTCTGTGTTTTAAATTCACATCTTGAGCAATCCCAACCCAGCGTTCACCTATAAAGAAGCCCATGGGAGTCCTGCTTCATTCCAGAAGGTTCTTTAGTTCCTTGGCAGCCCCTGGGATCCACCAGTGCATTATAACCAAGGGGAGGGGGATAAAGATGGCTTGGAACAGTGGGAGAGCTGGGCTTGCAGGGATGCCTCACGAGGAGCTATCAGAAAGAAGGATGTCGGACAGCTGGCTGCAGCCTGGATGTGTGGTGGCCATGGGAAGAGAAACTTGAAGGTGAAATGTGCAGCAGTTGTACTCAAGTGACTCTTCAAAGGAGTCTTGCAGTTTTTATTTCTGCTGTAAGTAGAAAGAGGTGCTTGTCTTGCTGCCTTGTAGGATGACTGGAAGGACTTTTGGAAAGCCCAGCATGACTTTTTTTCACGTTCCTTTCAAATTCTAAGCTTAACTTCTTAACTTCTGTCTTGCAAAATTATTAATTTATGACCAGAAAGCAGTTTGAGATTGAAAGCGTTCTGGTAGTGATATGAAATCACTGAAATGAAGTCTCTCTTTGGTGCAGGAGGAGAGAAGCACTATTTATTTTAAGTCTGTTTTCTGTGGTGCTCAGTGTTTCACAAGAATTACTCAGTATACATACCCAACCTTATTATATGTTATTTATTTGCATTTTTTCCTCATCCTTCTATTAGCTGCTGCTACCATATGCCAATATACGTGCACATTAGTCTTTCTGTGGGATTTTAGGAAAGTTCTTGGCAGGAAATCTTCTGTTAACCCAGCCTAGGAAAGCATGAGGCAATCAAGACTGAGCAGCACATCTAGAAATGGAAACCTAAGTTGTTTCCCTTACGAAAGATACCAAGATGTTTGTTTGAGCCCTGACAACTCAGAAAAAATTCTAAAGATTGTTCCCGATGAGGTGTATCTATTTAGATCTGTGATTCCTAAATTTATACTGAATTTATCTTATAATGGTTTTCAGAATTTTATACAAGAAAGAAAGGATCTTTCTTAGTGTTTAATACAATAGAAATTAATTTCTTGACTTGCTATTCAAAGTTACATAGCAAATTTATCAATAGGTCCTTTGTTGCCAAAATAAATGAATCACAGTAAATACATAAATCAATACAGATAATAGAAAGTGAAAAATACATTACAAATGTTCTACCTGATATTTATTCTTTGAATCAATAAAATAATAAATCAAATATCTGTTGCAAAGCCATTGGAGAATGGAAAAAACATTAAATAATGTGAAAGGAGTGGAGAAAGTGTGATTAACATTATCAACACAGAAGCTTCAAACATGAGATAAAAAAATCATTTTAACATATGCTTAAAATCGGTAGTCAAAGGATGTTTCTGGAATACAGAATGTATTTTCTCTTCCAGTAGAAAATTAAGTTGTTTAAAAATTTCCACTGGCAGTGATGTTATTCAGTGGACTGTTGCAAGATACCTGGGGTGCAGGTGCTGAATCTGCCATTACCAAAATTACAAAATTTCCTCTGGATTGACAAATACCCTTTAACTTAAACAGGGGTATTAACCTTTGACATCAGGATTCTGGGCAAATAAGAGCCTGACTGTGATGCTCATACCCAAAATTTAGAAGTGGTGATTTTGAAGAATGCTTTTACCTTTTCATATTATTTAAAAACACTTTCTGCTTTCTCTGGCTTGATGGTTTTATGTATCCCAGCCAAAACCAACAGAAATTTAATTCACTTTTACCTCTATGAATTCATTATGTGAATGCAATTTTTTTAGTGGAGGACTCATTTAAATAAGAGTGTATAATACTTGAATAATTTCAAACAATCTTTAAAAAAACCTGTAAATAAAAAAAAAATTATATCAGAAATCTTAGGTATGAGATAAAAACACAACTTGCACATGCTTTGTTTCAAAAATAGTTTCATGATTCTATCTGTCCTGTTCATAATATTTGGAAAACCATTCTGTTTAGGTTCATCCACCTGCAAAGCAGCTCAGTGGTTATTTCCTAGAGTGCTCCATTAATTTATTATAAGGATCGTTTTCTTCTACTATGAGAATCTTGGATAGGTGCTTTTTAAGGATAAATAATGTTTGTTGTTTTGTTGATAACCAGGCACATTTAAAACACTATTTTCTTCAGGAAATCAAGGTGAGGAGGCTACCAAGGTCAAGGAAAAAGTAGTTATATTTTTACTGATCTGAGAGCACTTGTGCCACCACTGCTGAGGTTTCTGTGATGGTGCAGGAAGGCCCCAGCTGAGATCAGAATCCCCTCGTGCCAGGCATTGTGCAGTCATAAAGTAAAAAAATGAGCAACTGATAAAGACATCAGCAGAGATACTTTCTAATCAGTGGGACAGTAAATGTATTTATTTATTAGCAAAGTATCCCTCTGGTTATAAAGTAGTTTTCTTACTGTCTGCATCACTGGTTTATTTCTGTGTATATTACCTTGTATTCTTATTTCTTTAAAATGTGGATGCCTTGTTCTCAAAACAGGCTTAATGTTGAACTGAAAGTTCTGTTAAGCAGATATGTAATAAAATGTCTTTCAACATAACTGCTTAAATTAACGTTGGTCATAAGGGTGTGTAATAAATGGCATAAAGGAATAAGGAAAATTCATCTGTTGGATAGGCAGAGAGGTCTTTAATGAAAAGAGGTTGATAATGATTGTATAAAGAAATTTGTCTTTAAAGGTATTCATAGCATTGCAAAAAAAAAAAACTAAAAAGAGAGAAATTAATCATCACGTAACACTAAAGAATGAATCTGTGCTGAGTTTAATAGTTTTGAGATACTCAACACTTGTGGTTTGTAGTACCTTGAGGACTTGTAACTAACTCTACTTGCCTGCTTGTTTACTGGAGTGTTTGAATTGGAATGAGTGTCTTCTAATAAAAACCCTGGAGAAAAGAAAGTTTGAGCCTTCCAATATTTCCCTGGAATCCTGAAAAAGGCTCTGGAGACTCGAGTGGCTGTTTCATAACAATACCCTAAAACAGTAGATACGTTTCCTGTTTTCCATAAGTGGGAGCCTGTCAACAACCATTTCTATTCCAGCCCTTTTCTTATCTCATATTCCAACTATTTGTGCTCGAAATCAAGTGGCTCCATAATTGGAACAGCTTGGAATAAATGGATTGTCAGTTGGCTTTTTTCTTTCCTAGGTAAAATAACTGGGTCCTAGAAATCAGAATATTGGAGTTGTGAGAATGCTGGTTTCTGCTTATAATAATAGGCATTTGTATAATATTAGGCACTAATTACAGATTTATAACAGATATAGCCCAAACTGTGCTGCAGTCAGCAGATCTTCCTTGCTTGTATCAACAGCTGACTTGGTTGTTGACTTCCAGGCTACACCAAAGTCAATTTTCTATAGAGGTGTCATCTCTACTTTTTGAATATTTTAATTCTAACATGTCCACAAAGAAAAAAAAAAATTATATATATATATATCAACTTGGCAATTAATTTGTTACTACTACCTTAGAACTTGAGATGAATTCTGTCTAATCAGAATTTCTGCAGATGATCTGAAATACAGGGCTTCTGTCTTGTACAAAACTCAAGACCAAAGGCTGGGGCCCACTTGGTTTTGTGTGTTTGACAATTTGATTCCCTATATGGATGCAAACCTATAGGTTTTGGATAAACAATATAAAATATAGTGTTTATTTTATGTATGGATGCAGGCAAACTTCTGTGTTTGATTCATAAAACATTGAATGAAATTCTCTCTTCTGTCAAGGCAGAAGATTTTTGCCTCTTGAAAAATCTGAATTCTGCTCTTTGTTATTGCCTACATCTTTAATGCTTGATTTTTAAATTTCCTCCCCACTCCTTAATGTTCCCAAGGGATAAATGGCTATTTTGAATGGGAGCTCAAAGTACAGGAGTGGATTCAGTAACTCTTTGTTACGAGTTATGACTTTGACTAGTGATGAGAAATTTTCTGGGTCATATAATGTCCTTCACATCAGCATCCTTTGTTGTAAAATGAAGATATAACTGCTTTAAAAAAATCCTGGAAGAAAAATTATTTCCTTGAAAGCATGTCTGGAGTTCCTCTGACACTCTAAATCATCATTAAAAAAATACTTACATTCCTAAGAGCTGTTCTCCCTATTTATGCTGTCAGGTCTTCAGATAGTAACCATTAATTTTTTGAGATCTTGTGTGATTATCTTTTTAGCAAATTATTCTGTGAATTTAAGTGTGTTTGACAAGTGAAATAAATATCTATACGTACATATACATAATTGATGCTATTTTGAGTAAATGCATTTATTTCCAAGTGTTGAGTGCAATGTGTGTGGTACAAAGCCTACCTGGATTAGGAAGGAAATGGGATAAAGAAACATTCCTAAATGCAAAAAAAGCGTTTAAGTTGAGGTTGACATAATTTAATAAGACTGAAGGCAGGACTATTAAAAGTACAGGAAGTCAAGCTTTTTCTTCAGATCTTTGTTTTTAGGGTGCTTTTAATACAAGAAGGAGCAGAAAAAAGGCCTGGAAATTTAAAACCCCCAGTATAAGAAGGATGTGGAGCTGCTGGAGGAAGTCCACAGAGATGTTCTGAATTTGGAGCCAGGCTGGAAGAGCTGGGAATGTTCACCTGGAGAGGAGAAAGCCCTAGGGAGACCTCAGAGCCCCTTCCAGCACCTAAAGGGGCTCCAGGAGAGCTGCAGAGGGACTGGAGACAAGGGATGGAGGGACAGGATGCAGGGAATGGCTTTAAACCAACAGAGGGTGGATTTGGATTAGGCATCAGAAAGAAATTGTTCCCTGTGAGGGTGGGGAGGCCCCTGGATCCCTGGAAGTGCCCAAGGCCAGGTTGGAGCACCCTGGGACAGTGGGAGGTGTCCCTGCCCATGGCAGGGGGTTGGAATAAGATGTTCTTTAATGTCCTGTCCATGGATTCCAGGATCCTGTGAAATGGGATTGGTATCTGTACAGCTTATTTGCTAAAGCATTTAAAGATCCTTAGTCTTAATCTTTCAGAACAAAACAAGAACCTCAGGCTTTCCATTTATTTATTTAATTAGTCACACTTTTTTTGTGTGTTTTATTCTTGACTGGCTTTAAACTTTCTTAAAATTTTTATGTTCAAAAAATGGTCAGAACATTGGATGTGTCCTGAGGACTGGTTATCTGTGTTAATGACATTTTTAAGGGTACCTGACGATGGTCTGACTGCAGCTTGTGGCTCGCAGGCAAAGGGAACTGGAGATCTACTTCTGCCTTGCTTAAAAGTGTTAAGAATCTTGCCATTAGCAACGCAGCATTTTGCACATTAGACAAATAATTTGCAGTGCTCTGACTGAATCACAGAAGAACGGTGACCTTGCACATGTTCCTGCTGCTCTGGTGTTGAATTTTATCTTCACATGAGCAGATTTTTCTTGTTGAAGTGTTAAAATACGTTCTCAGAAAAGGAACTGTATAAATGTTCCTAGGACGAGGATAATTTCAGTTTCAGATGTGCTCATGTCTTCTTCATAAGTGAGTAAATTTAATTGGGAGAAGGGACAAACCTAATAGTTTAACTAGAAGCACTCATAATATTATTACTTTTTAAAAGGCACTGCTGTAATGAAGTGGCTTTAAATTACTGAGTGGATAGATTGGGAAGCCTGCTCATTTTAATGGCCAAGGAGCAATATGCTTAACTTCATCTGATGGCCAGGATGCACTGCAATGTTTGGCTGAAAAACCTGAAGGAAAACCTTTTATATTTCATCTAATAATGTCTCATAAATAGCCAGCCCATTCTGTCTGACAAGTCTGTGCCCAAAAATTTGGAATCCCAAAGGTAACTGAATTTAATGATAAACAACCAGATGGTTCCATGTCCTCTTTTTCTCCTGTTTAAGTGTTTTTCCTTTCTTCTGTAATTTCTTTTCTATGAGATTTCTTATAAACATTGGAAATTAGTTGAATCATAAATCCTTTTGTGAATCAAGTAGAGGATCAATTTTTCTTCTATGTGTTTAGTGCCTTTCTTACTTATATTTAGTCTCTCACTTATGTTTTTCAATTATCATCTGCACCACAGTTGGTTTATGCTCATCTCCAGTGAATGAGAAAAAAGACAAATATAATATTGTATTATTGCTGATAGAATGCTGAACTCAACTGTTCTCCATTATTTACACAGGTTTCTGCCTTCCATTATGTTTTTCAATGGTTATCACCACAAAGGAGCTACCTAACTTTTAGTCTGTGTATTTCAACAGACCTTTTTCATAAGGTTCACTCTGCACCCCTCTATTCCTTTGTTAATTTTTCCACTAGAAATTAAAACCAGTGTAAGGTATTTTGAAGAGCATTTTGTCACCAATGAATATCTTGATTATTAAATTGAGCATTCACCAAAGGGGGTTATCTAGATTGCAGTGCATCTGCTTGGTTCAGGTGAGGAATATGAATCAGGGTCTGAGTGTGTTGTCTGTAATGAAAATCTCCTTAATGCCCCATCTTTTTGCTGATTGCTGTTGCATGGCTCAAGTTGTGTGACCCATGTGAAAACAGGCACAGTGATGGCATCACCCATGAGGTTTCAAGCATTTTTTGCTGCTAGGAAGAGGAAAGTGTTGACAAACAGCCTTTTGTCAGGCCAAATAAAAAGCTTATTTGGTAAAACAGGCTGCAAGTTTGCGTGCAGTGGCTTTTTTTTTGGCTGATTTTACTGATTTATGTAGTCCAAAGCTGTCTGCAGTGCATGAGTTTAACTGTGGCTGGTGAAGCATTAGACCAAAGTCATTTTGCATAGGCAGCATTGGAGATATTGCACACTATTCCCCACCCAAGGTGTTATTTGCCATCTCTCTGTATTGGTGTAATGGAATAAATGCTGTATGTTCTGTTCTTCCTGTGTAGAGGAGTTAGTGCTGATTAATTAAGGACAAATTGCTTATTATTTTGTATTTTGTGTAGCTGTGCTGCGGCCACAAACAATGTAAAACGTTGAAAATATTTCCCCTCTTGTAGCTGTGCACGTCTTTACCCCTTGAGATCCTGACAGGTACAGGAAATATTCAGTGTATCCACATACAAAAGGTGGGGAGGGTGGAACATTAAACAGAACTTCGGAGGCAGGTCCCAGTGTTAATTCTCATGAAAACCTTCCTGCTCTGGATGATTTCTCCCTTGAGCTGTTGTCCCTGGAGAAAACAGAATAAAACTGTGTGCTGAAAGACGGAGCAGCATCCTTCCTGTCAAAGCTGGTTATTGAGTACAGGGCTGGCTGCTTTAACTACCACATCACCAATTTTCTGGCAGAAAGCTATTGAAAGAAATTATTATTTTCTTGAAGCGCAGAGTGAATGCACACTGACCCAGCTGCAAGTTCTGCTGTGCTTATTGTTTGAGGTGTTTGTCAGGGAGGTGAGATACTGCAGGTAGGACCACAAGTGGGCAGAGCTTGTTACCAGTATACAGAACATTTCCAGTGTTTAGAAAATGTCATTTGGCCAGCAAAGAGCTGCAATATTCACATGTGGTAACAGATAAATTGCACTGCGTGAGGTTGTCTGAGTTTTGCTGCTCCCTTCTCTTTTCTATTTCATTTATTTGTTTACTTACAAGACCATGTAGTGACAGGATGAGGGAAAATTTCTGATTGAGAGGGAGCTGGTTTAGATTAGATATTTAAAAAAGATTCTTCCCCTGAGGGTGGGGAGGCCCTGGCACAGGGTGCCCGGATTTGCTGTGGCTGCCCCTGGATCCCTGGCAGTGCCCAAGGCCAGGCTGGATGGGGTTTGGAGCAGCCTGGGACAGAGAGAGGTGTCCCTGCCCAAGGCAGGGGTGGCACTGGATGAGTTTTAGGGCCCCTCCCAGCCAAAACCATCCCATGATTCTGTAATTTCCAACACTCTTTTGCCCTCAAGTCTTGAATTCGATAAATGAAGGCAAGCCACAGCACAGAGGTGGATGAACTGACTGCCAGCTTTGGGTACCAATTGCAATTTTCTGGACCTGCATTAAGCATCTTTCATTTACAAGCAAGGCGAAACTTCGGCATTTTTGCCCTTGCTTCCCTACTGAAAACTTTTTGTGTCTGGTAGGGTGACTTTCACACCAATCAGGTGTTAGGTATCAGTCTCCTTTTACTCTTAGGAAAATGAAATGTTTGAAGATCATTGGCTTGCGTGGGCAAAATTAAATTGTTTCATTATTTCCTCAAAAGAATGATATGTTAAAATCACAGCAGCATGGCTTGACTATAGCCTGTGGGTCCTGACCTACATTTTTTACTCTACAGAGCATGAAATATCTTGCTATGTATGATACAAAGTCACTGCATGTCTAGAAGTTACATTAAATTGTATGGCTCTGGTATTCTGGATTCAAAAGCGACTTAGAGTTGCAACCAGCTAATCATTATAGTAAGTAAAGATTTGATAGAATATACAATGAACTCAGTGTTTCCTTTTAGTTTTCTTTCTTACTGGTTTTTTTTTTTTTTTTGCGCCTTGGTAGGTATTTTTTTAATTAACAGACTTGATATCTCTGTTCCAATTATTTTAATAAACAAAATACAGAAAATTATACTTCTCTGCACTTTCTGTGATCCAATGGTGATAATGATGGGTGTTTCCAACCCAGCTTGGACAAAAACACATTATGTCCAGAGCTCTGGACATAATTATGCCCACAACTCTTGTGCCTGTTTTATCTACCACTGTAAATAAATAGTTCTGTTTCCATAAGTTAGTTGAATAAAAAGCAATATTGGTTGTAAGATAAGTGAATGGTTCATTTTTTTGTAATTTTTGGTTTTTTGTTTGGATTTTTTCCTTTAATTTTTTTTTTTTTCCCGTGGCAGGCTTTTCTCCTATAACTGTGTTCAGTCTCTTACAAGTGAGATTACCTACTCTAGGTCAGGGTAACATGGTCTGGTCATGAAGTCCAAAACTGTAAACCCAGTGATATTTCCTTGAGCTGCACTTCAGGCTCTTGAACTCTGCCATAACCCTCGAAGCAGTTCCTGTTTATGAAAAGTTTTCCCCAGGAACAGAGAGGTTGCTTTTTCTCACCCTTCTCTGCATACCTGAATTGAGAGAAAAATAAACTTCAGGCCATAAATTTAGGAGACATGAGGAACCTTGATGTATATTTTGTGGTTCCTCCACTGAAATCTTGCCTTTTTTGATCCCTTATCTTTAAATGGAGCCATCTGAAGGGCTGAGTGTAAATCCTCATGAGTGCAGTCCTTGGTCTGTGACAAAAGTGTCACAGTTATAGATGTGGCTGTTGTGCAAGGAGTGACTTAGAGCACAGCCCTGCCACTAAATTTACTGAATAGGGCAAACTGGGTAATGTCTGATGATACATTATTAAGCAGTTGATAATGACAGTTCAAATACAGGGGAGAAAAAAAGTCAAGGCAGAGAACTCAAAGCCTGATTAAAATAAAAAATATTTTTAATGTGATCTTGGAGACTATTTTTATAAATGGACTGAAGAGTTGAGAACTGCAACAATTACTGCGGACCAACTGGTTCTAGATTTGTTAAATTATAAAGCAGGGACAAAATTCCCAAAGGAATCCTGAAATAAAACAAAGGGGTGAGGGAAACATCACCCAGCTGATTTTTGTGACCTTTCACCTCTGATGTCACAGACAATGTCACAGCAGTCGTTGAGCTGCTCACAACTAGGTCAGAAGCAGAGGTTGGTTTGAGCTGTGAAAGAATTTATCTCAGACCCAATCCCACCTGAGAGAATTCCTGACAGCTTTCCCATGTCTTATTGTGTATTATTGTCTTCTCTTCCTAAGCCTTGATGAGGATGGAGAGGAGAGCAGAGCTGTCTGTCACAGAACATTTGTTTTCCACTAGCTCTCCTGGCAGGCAGGACATAAAAGGAAATGTTTTCCTTGTGAAGGGGGGTGTGTATTCCTCTTCTAAGTCTTGACGTCTTCTGTCATGTCATGTGGGGGATCTGGGGTTTGGATAAAGCCTTGAAGGAAGCTTCTGAACTGAGTGGGATATCTTTATATCACATTGTGGGACTGGGGAATAGAGACTGTCCTTCAGAACTCTGCCTCAAGTGACAAACTGGCACCATCTCAGCAGCTCTTGGTCAATAGCTTGTCCCCCTCTCCCCAGTGTAAACATGTTTTGTGCATTAATTTAGTGCATAAGGTCAGCCAATCTTAAAATCATATTATTATGATGTGTGAGAAAACAACAGCACTCAATCTTGATTGATTTCCTCGATATATTTGGACAGATCTTTACCTTCTCTGGGTTGGCTTTGCTCCACTGAATTCATCACAACTGCTTGGATTTACATAGTGCTGTTATCTCAGTATCTCAGCAGCTTTATTTTTTTTTTCCTCTTGACTCGTTTGCAGAGTTGTTTGTTTTTAATTGAAGGGTTCTTTGTGCAGGCAAAAGTAGCTTTACAAAAGTGAAATTTATAATAAATGTGGTTTATACAGGCACTAGCATTCTCTAAGTCCACAGATTCATGAGTGGAAGCCTGGTTGAAGTCCATGACTTATTTATGTTTCTAATCGTTTGGGAACTGTAAAAAACCAGTATTTAAAAAAAAAAAGACATTAATTTAAAAGAAAAAGCAACCCTGGTTTTTGGTCACTAACATGAAGTGTAGATCCAGGGATGAGCAGGTATGAAGAGCATGGTGCCCTTGTTGACAGAATTAAATTTAAGAGCTAAACTGCTCCAGGACGATTCTGTATTTCCTCTCAATGCCAGAATTAAACTTTATCTGCTATACTTTAAATAAAGGAGGAACAGTACAATATCAGGGCATGCAGTTACAACCCTAAAAACCAAACAATAATTTAGAGGCTGTGTGAGGCACATACATAATCTATAGATTTGTGCCAGAGAAATGCTATAGACATGAATGAAGTTGAAGAACCTTGGAGCCCTTACAAATATTGCTTGCAGCAATTTCCAATACACTGGACAATCAATGTTCATATTTTGATTTCCTTCAAACTTATCCCTTTTAGCATTCAAAATAAGAAAAGAAAAAAGAAATCGACAAGTGTCACAGAATGAGAGTTTTGAACAGCCACTGTAGCTGTATCTAAGTGGATGTGAATTTGCTTCATTTTTCAGACTCTTCTTCTGAAAATTATTACTTCCAATAATACAATCAGGCTTTGTGAAATGACCAGAACATTGATCTCTGCTATCATTTCCTCCCTCAAATACGAATTCCTGACGCAGGAATGAAAGCAAAGTGAATAATAAATAAATAATGCTTCCCCCAACTATGTTGCAAGTGCAATTTTGTGAAATTATTTCACCATATTGAAATACCAAAGAGTTTCTTCTTTGCCCCGAGCTAATTTTCTTGAACAGCAATTTGCTAGAGAAGCTAAAGGGCCCTATGAAGTTTTACAAGAATGATGAGTTCTTACAAAAATCAGGAAGACAGATAACATTATCTCATTTGTAAATGCGGCTTTTATTTTAAAGCCACCAATAGATAACCAGAGTCTATTTTGTCTGATAAACCTTTCTCTGGGATATAGAGTAATAAAAGCTGGAAATGCCAGGGACAGACTGAGACAAGGCGTGACAGAGCACGTTGTAATTCATGTGGTGGCTGAGGATATAAATCTGCAAAAGGCACAACGTTGGGCCTTCAGAGGGAGCTGAAGGTGCTCACAAAGGCGTTCAGCACTTCAGAAAAGAAGACTCCTACACCCGTTTTGAAATTATGAATTATTTTTCAAGCAAATATATTCTTTTGCAAATTGCATCTGCAGACAAGATCTGAAAGTAGCCAGGCATGTTTTGTTGACAGAATGGTTTGAGTCATTTGACAGAATATTTCTCTTTTATCAACAGAATCAAATTAGGGTTTCAACCAAATTAATTTTGCTTTTTTTATGTAAGTCCTGCCTGACAGAATATATTCAAAGAAAGAGAAAAACACTCTGGATATAAAAAAAAATGTGTCAATTAGAAGACAGGCACATGAAGTCTCCATAACAAATTGTTCACTAAAGGGTAAGAAGTGAGTTTCCAATGTAGAAAGCTTTGTTAAAGATAAATTTTGTTTTGAAAAAAAAAAAAAATCTTTTTTATTTTTTAATTAAGAAATCTTGACAGCTTTGTAAACAACAAAGTCTTTGCTGTTACTTGTTTCAAGTACTTTTTCCCAGTACTTATTAGAGACAGGGCAAAAGTCTAGGGAGAATGTTGAAGGAAAGATATTTTGATCATTTCTTCTCAGTTGTACATAAACCAATTTATTTGGGCTTTTTTTTTTTATTTTGAGATAAAACACTTAAGAAAAAATCCAGCAACCATGTAGGCAGTAGATATTTTGTAGGCAAAGAAACAGCTGCATACTAAAATCTGTTTTAACTAAATGGTGAAAATATTTCAGAAAGAAACTGGAATTGCCAGTCAGCTTGTACCAGGACAAGCCATTTGCTGGCCTTGCAGATTTGAGCATTCCTGTATCAGTGAGCAGGGAAAACATTAAAAAACCTTTGTAAAAAGATGGAATCTGGTGCTGGTACAAATTGCATTTGTGCTGACCCACGTAAAAGGCTGGAGTTCCAGCAATATCTCCAGAATTGATACTGGATCTACAGCACTCAATTAACACAAATTTCTAAGGAAGCTGAGAGAAGTGTTACCATTAATATTCTTTTTTTTTTTTTTTTTTTTTTATTTCCTTCTTTTTTTGTGATA
>WEKY01048621.1:222327-233476 GCA_013390045.1 Picathartes gymnocephalus | reverse complement strand
TTTAATTACTGCTTCATTGTGTGATAGCCTCCCTATCCCCCGGACACTCTCTGGCCCCTCTTCTTTTCTGAGGGATGTCTGCTGCTTATCCATGCAGAATCTTTGGGCTGTAAACAGCTCCTCTGCCAATGGTACCTGGAGTTTGGAGCAGGGATTGAGGTAGAGCCAATATTTCTGAAACCTCCTGGTTAAGATACACCAGTGGTCCCAATTTTTTGGCTGTGTCTTGTGTATTTTGGAAAACTAACGTTTATTTTCTTAATGAATTACATTCTGTGTTGAATTTGCCCTCTGTGGAAATATCTGCATTTGTAGGATTTTAGCATTTAAAATTTATCAGTGGGGTTTTTCGTTTAGTTTTTTTTTTTGTTTTTTTTAATCTATCTTTCTAGCATTTTACAGGCTCTGCTGTTTGTTTCTGAGTTTTTTAAACACCTAATGCTGTGATGGTGTTGCCCATCACAGGCTCACACAAGTGAATTTTTGTGAACAGTTTTTTTTCTTCTCTGTCGCTCCTGGAAACGAGCATGTCGATCACATCAGTGAAATTAATTGGAGTTTTGATTGTCCATGATATCTAAATAAATTTGTATTTTCTTAACAAGTCGTTCTCATGCAGTACACAGAGGTGAACAGTCACTCTAGTATTGGCTTAACAACAACAAAGTAAAAGAGTAAATTTTTCACCATCTGTCTTCAGGTATATAATGCTAATTCCTGGAGTAAATTCAGATTTTGGATCCACTCATATCTTGGGGCAAAAAAGCAGAAATAAATGAGGACCTCAAGTGACCACAGCACATCAGTAATAGATGACAGAGCAGCAGAGGAGAGTTTGGAAGAATTGCCTTGAAGTTGTAAGACAAAGGTTTGAACTGCAGATCTGTGCAGTCAGCTCAGCTGTAACATAAGCTGCTGCCAGTTAATTACACATCTAATTTCAAACTTCATATCAATGATGCTGTTCTTTATTTAAATTCGGTATCTAGGCTCTGGTTTATGATACTCACACAAGTGTCTCAGTGGAACAGAGGATTGTTTCTCTGTGTACCCAGGTGCCTCATCTTTGTGCCACTAATTGCCAGCATTTATTTGGTGCTACAAGTGGTTTTTTTCCTTTCCTATTACATGAGGGCGACGAATATTTTGACCCCTGATGATGATAATGAACCATCAGATAAATGCCTCAACAAGCAAATTTCCCTCATTACTTTCTCACACACTGATACATGAGAAGCAAAGCAGGAAGATGCTGGAAGAGTCATTGAGTTAATTAATAGTTAAACCAGATTCAGAGTTTTGGAAGTCAAATCACTTGTTTTATAGGTTCTGCAATTATGTTGCTGCTTCGGAGTCTTTGCTTATAGAAGATGATAAGAAGTTTGTACAATCAGAAAGCCACTACAATGTTATAATTGTTGTTCTGAGCTAGGTGACAGCAGGGGAAAGACAGCTGGAATAACTCCCATAGGATAAAAATGATGTGTCCAACAGCTTCAAAATGAAATCAATCATAAGTACAGTATGAATTCCCTTTTTCTTACGTGCAAACAACCTGTGGTTGTTTATGCAGTGAAGGCTGATGGAGCAGTGCTCATTTTCTGTGCTGGAGTTTCTCTGGGCCAGGCAAAACTCTGTGGTATAACTTTCATAAATTCTGGTCCTGGCACTCCTTACTTCAAATGAGCAAAATCATTCTTGTTTTGAGCAACATTTCTATTTAGATTTTAAATTAGCAATTAATTTTGTAGCAGAAGGTGTTTGTTAAGGCTTTAAGCTCGAACCAGTTTGTAAGGTTGGCTTCTTACATTTTTATTTAGAAAGGGACTCTGACACCAAATAATAAGTGTATCGTATGAGCCATAGTAAATGGACCAGATTATTAAAAAAATAGTATGCTTGGTTCATGAGCAGATTTGTGAGGGGTTTTGTTACAAATTTCCTTCTTTACCATTCACATTGTCAGCCTTTTCCCCACCTGCCTGCCCTGTCAGGGGGAAGTGCAGGTAGCTTGCCTAAAATGTTGATTGTTGATACCCACCTTCCAACTGAAATACCATTTTTTTTCCGAATTAATAGTTGTATGTATTTCCTGGCATATTCCATTTAATGTAATTGCCTATGTAGTATTGAACTTGTAGTAAAGTATAAAACTTAATCCCTTGCCATTGAATTAAATCCCTTTATTCTCATGATGTTAGGCCATACTTGTGATTGGTGAAGCATCCAGATAATCTTTGCAGCATTTCTGGCCTCAGATTTGTATGGTCTGCTGAACTATTGACCATATTCATTTTAACATGTTATATGCATTAGAAAATCAATGTGGCAGAGCAGATGGAAGCTTTTAAACTGATATGACCTCTGTGACCAAAATGTTTCATTTTGAGATCTTCTGCACTGAACTAAAAATGTATGAGTAGTGGACAACCTTAGCTTATGCAAATACTTAGTTTTAATATTTTTATATATTTTTAATATTCATTTTATTTTAGCAAGAAGTTATATTATCTGTTAGAAAATCTTTATTTGGTTTGTTGGATTAAAGCCTCAGGAGAAGCATGGTTAGCGCATTACTCGCAGAAATAACTTTGTTTTTCACCATGTTACATCCTAGTTTGGCACTGAATAAACCTTGTTAACATTCTGGGGTTTTCACCACACCTGTAAGTCGGACTGCAAAATTTGTCAGCATTGATTTTTCTCATGCACACCCTGTGTGAGACAGATCTGAGTTTGGCAGATGAGATGAGAGCCAGCCCGGAGAACACGGAGCTGCTCCACTCGGGGCTGGCTGAGGGATGCAGGGAAAAAGCTGCAGGTGAAGGGATGGGAGGAGGTGCCAAAGCTGACACGGGGAGAAGGGAGGACTCAGAGGTGATAATTAACACAGGGAAAGGAACAGAGCCCTGCTGAGGAGTTATTTTGTACAGTTTGCAGGGATTACGACGGTTTGCGTGTTCTTTTTGGGCTCTCAGGGTTGAGCTCCTGCCCTCAGAGCAGGCTGAGAACGCAGCCAGTGCAGCTGGCAGTGCCTGTGGAGAGGTTTTGCTCCTCCCTACACAGACAGGGATATCTCCATGGGTCACGGTTTGGAACGCTGTGTCCTGCTCTGCTGGTGGCACATGTGGAATGTCTGGGGACTGCTGGGGATAAACGCAACCCAGAATTAGCAAATTGTGCATAGCTTCCCATAAATGGTTCGTGTTAGCCAGCTATGGCCAGGTGTACACAAGGATGCTGTGAATTTGCCACTGGGACCGTGTCTGTTGTATTTTTCGTATGGTCTGAGTAGAACATCGTGGCAGAAAGTCAGAAATTACTTTGATTTATTGTGAAAATTCTTCTCTTTCCATTTTGGGAGGCTGCTGAACATAGGTTTGTAGTTTTTTCACCAATAATTATTTTAAATCCTAATGGAAATGTCTGTATTTGTAAAAGGTAGAAGTAAAGAATAATCAAAAATGTCCAACTGAGCAGGTGCTCAACTGAAATAGAGACCTGTTCTCTATTCACAAGGGCCTATAGGTATTAACCTCACAAATTGTATAAGTGTAGGTCAAAATACTGATTTGAGTAATAAAATACATGTAATTTGGGTTCTGGTATGGGAATTTGGTGCAAGCTTAAACTCTCCTGTAATTTTTGAAATGGCAGCACTCTCAGGGCCTATGGACATCAGTAGGCCACTGCCCCTTTTTAAACAGATTGAGAAATGTTATTTAATAAAATAAATTAGGTCAATTGCTACTCTGCTTAGTAACATAATAAAAATAAACACGAGTAGACATTTTGAAATTGAACTAGTTAATAATATCATCCCATTAGAATGTGCGTTATAACCAAATTAAATTAGTTTAATGGGGAAATGTAATAATATTTTGTAGATTTTTTTCCTGTTAGGTTAACTTTGTATATTTTAACGAATACCTTAATTAGGTACCTTTATTGATGCGGACATTTCAGAAATAAAATTTTGCTTCTATGTTCTCCTTCACACACCAGCATCTATTAAAATAAAAGTAGTCCTGTGATGACGAAAGGGCAATTATTTTGCAAACTTCCTGTGCCTGCTGAAGGAACGTGGATGTGATGGTTCGTCCGTCTCTAGGCAGGGGTACCACGGCTTCTGTGGGCATAGAGCTGCACTGCTGGTTTGGTGTTCATTAATGTGATTGAAAGTTCATTAAGCCTATTGCCAGTGGCCCGTTCCACCGTGTGTGTATGTGAATACTCTTAAAATAAGATTTAAACCCTTTTGTAGCCGGCTGTTTAATCAGTGGTGATGGTATATTGGATGTGGAATGTGAGAGTATGGAATGATTGCAATCTGTGAAGGGAGAATCGATTGACTGACTGAAAAATCCCAACACATTCTGTCCAAAAAAAAAAAGCAGCCATATGCCACAAATGTAGAGATTTATGTCGTGGGGCCCGTGGACTTGCAGGATTATGCTTTGGCAGTGGTAAATGTGAGCTGGTTTCTTTAAATATCCCTGAGAGCTTCTCCAGTCAGGCACCCAAAGCAGCTCAGAGCCAGCAGTGAGGGGTGTGGGGATAATTAAGCCCCACATGCATGTATTTAATGTTGGAGTTGTGGGAGAACCCTGAGCTGCAGTGGAATGTTCCAGAAGGGAGCAAACAGGCTGGAGCAGTGTTATCCATCTCACTGAGACACGGGGTTATGGCTGGAAATGTCTCAGCCCAACAAGGACACAATCACATAATTAGGTCAGCGAAATGAGTTTTCCTCTCCAATTAAGAGAGTTCCTGACAATGAGTTGAAGGGGAGAATGGAATGGTTTTTGGAGGGGATGGGGGTGTTAAATGGGTTTGGACTTTAAAAAGAAGACAAACCATAAAAGCCAGTATTTTCCAAGCTTAGAAGGAAAAAATGGTGAGTTCAAATATAAATCCACACAAGAATGCAGATTGTGGACTCCTTCTGATTGTGTTCTCTGCTGGGAACGTTCCAGTAAGGGCCCTTCCGTGAGAGTGACTTTCTTGACAGAGATTTCTGAATAACCATAATCTGAGCCATAAGGAGCACACAAACACTGGAAACCTCTCTTCTAAATTCCTTCCCAAATCTCCATAAGGGATTCACAGTTCTCCATCTCTCAAATTTAGTAATATATTAGTTGTCTTCTAGCCTACTGTGAGGATGATTTTTCTTAGGAGGATGGATACCTTCAGAATGAGATAATGCGCATTTCCAGGTGTTTGGTTCATTTTGAAAACTCTTTATGCTTGCAGAAAGTCAACACTGCAGTTATTTCATGTGGCTCATGAAGTGTTTTGTTCTTCAAATTTGAAGTAGCTGCAAGGAATCCTGTGTTGCCCACATATGGTTTCTGTTTCTGGAAGAGTCACTTAAAGGAAGTCTCAAAAGCAGCGCCTTTACATCCCTGCAGCGTTTGAGGCTCCCTTTCTCTGTCCTACCTGCGATTTCCCAATTCCAGCCGGGGTTTAGGCAAGGTTGGAGAAGTGAGCTGTCTTGTAGTAAGGAAAAAAAGGAAGCAAGAAATAGAAATACCTCTTACAAGCCCTGGAAAAAATGCAGCGGTGTATTGCAGAAAGCCTCAGATGCCACAGTGATGTGATGTCTAAAGTGTTATTAAAGAATATTGTTCTATTGCTATAAAAATACTTCTTTTATAATTGCAGATTTCAGGACAATGCTGCAAAAATATTTCACTTGCCTTAATTATCTGTACTCGTGTGAAATTTCTAAATATGGGATACCATAATCCTTTTACTCAGTTTTTAATTTACAGTATTTCTTCTTGGCATTAAGCTGTTAAACCCATATATTGAAAGTTCAAAATAACTTTTTATGTTCTGGCAGTAAGCTGGAGTTCTTGCCTTGTCTACTAATGTTGAATAATGGAAAATAATTAACTTTAAATTAAAAGTGTTGCTTTTTATTATATGACAGTATTAGTTATAATATGGATTTCAAAAGACATTTTTAAGTGCAGGCACAAATCAATTATACATAAAGAATAAATTATCTCCATGGCAGAAAGTAATACTTGTTTGATGAAAGGCTTGTTCATGAAATGAAGTGCCATTACTGTCAGGCTGCTCTTGGTCTGGATGTCCTGCAAGGGAAGGTGCAACTGAGTTACAGAGGCTAAACTTGTAAAAACCCAAGAAACTCCAGAAAAACGTTAAGGAAGGGGACTGGATGCGAAAATCTGTGCTAAAACTGCCCATGTGCACATTTTTTTTTGAGGCTCAAAGAGGAGCTGGTAGTTGTTAGATATGAATTCTAATGGATTTTACCAGAACAGTCTTAATTTACAAGATATTTTTAAATACAAGGTTTTTGATACCTTTTATTTCATCTACGGTTTTTTCTTTGCAGTTATGCCAAATTTTTTTAATGCATAAATTTCTGATATTTTTTAAGCAACATTTTTGTTAGAAATGGAAATCCCTGGTGATTGTCACTATAAATTTAATTTTTTTTACCCATGACACCCATAAATGGCAGTTAAACTGTAACTCTGAGTGTAAATCACAATTATTGAGGTTGGAATGCGGAACCTCATATCAAATAGGAGATGATTTATGAACAATGAAAGGATCATAATTTCTTTCATCACTTTTATTTTCCAAGAGAGAAAACAAAAATATCAAATTACTTGATATGTCTTTGGTTTTGTTTTCTTTTTTCCCACTCTTTTTTTCTCCTATTTATGTGTTTGCATGATGGAAAAAGGATTTTCTGTGGAATTTGTGCATACTTGTGATAAAAAGGGCATCCTCTATGCAGATCAATGTCCTTTGTATAATAGTTATTATAGTGAACTTGTTACATAGGTTTAAGTTGTTGTAGATCAGTACAGAAAATTAATAACACATAGATTTAGGGAGAATTTTATCACGAGAATGAATGTCCACGAAATGTAGCATTATTCCACATTGCATAAGAGTGTTTGTGTAATACAAGGTACACCTGAAATATTTTTATTTCTCCCTGCAGCAATCAATATTGCTTCCGCAGCGTTGTTTCTCTGTGCAGATCTGTTGACAATAAATTCTTTTGTGCTGTTTTCCGTTGCCATTACCAGTGAAAGAGCTCAGCTGGTGGCTTTTTAGAACGGGGCAGGGCAGTGATTTAACAGCAGCGTTTTGGCTCCCCGTGAACATTGTTAGATGAACCAATGATTAGACTGCCAGGAGCCGTGTCCCACTGTTGTACCTACATGGTTGTGCTCAGGATATTATTATTTTAAGGGGAAAAAAAGACTGCTACAACTCTAGCCAAAGGTAATTTAATCTTTGAATTATGTAATAACTCAGACACACAGTATTTTTGTTCACCGCAGGACCTTTACTCTGTTCAGCAACAAAAGTTAAATTTCATTCTTGCTTGGCATTAAAATAAGGCAGCTACTCTGTGTGTATCTTTAATATTTTTCAGAGTTTGTGGGGTGTTTACAGGAAATTGAGAAATGAAAAAGAAATCCCCAAATATGTGAGTAGAATCCCATATACTGGAGAGTTTAATCAAGTACCTTAAATACTTAGATATTTGATGCTTCAGATATAAATAATTGTATATGTTCAATCCACACACGAAATACAGCAAACTGCAGACAGTGAGAGCTCTTCTAGAAAAGCTGTGCCTTTCTTGGGAACGGAGTTTGATAATGAGGGTGGGAATGCTGGACATGAATCCACTGGAGAAATCCAGGAGCCTCACAAAGCTGTGCCAGCCCCCAGGGCAGCCAGGCAGGGATGATGCTCAAGGTGTCCTGACTCCTAGGGTAATGTTCCTTTCCCAGCACACACTGAAGCAGTTCTCAGCTCTCTTTCCTGTGTTTTCAGGGATATGCCCAGGGGGAAGCAGCAAAGTTGCTTTGGCAGAGGTGACAGTTCTGTACTGTCTGTAGGAACCGTAAAAGTTGTGGCTCTTCGTGCACTCGTGCAAAAAGTCTTCACACTGTGGCTCAAAAGTAATTTCTTCTGTGAAACAAGGGATTCCCCTTTCTCCCAAAATAATAAAATTCAAATAAGGAAAAGAATCCCTGGCCCCTGATTTTCTGCTGCAGCATTCTCCGAAATCATTTCAACTCACACACTCCAAGGTCAAACTTGTTATTAAACGCTGTCAGAGCAAAAGCATTTGCTTGGGTGGAAAAACCTTAAAAATAGAAATCCAAGCAATGAAAAATTGGGCCCCATAGTATTCCCTGGTAGAAGAAAGTATTTTGTTCTTTTGTAATGTGAAGTAGCACGTTGGACATTTTCAGCAGAGAGACAGTGCATTTTGAACAAAACTAAAAACAAACCCAGCAACTGCTGCCCAGGCCTGGAGTGGAATTGAGGTGCTTAAAAGGGATCAGGGATGCAGAATCTCACTTTACTTCAATCACCAGGGATGCCAGGAAGATGAGAGTCTTCTCCAGGGCCATCTGTGTAGGGAATTTCTTGTCTGATGTCTTTGTTTCTCTCTGAGACCCTCAGCATGTCTTAGATTCAGGAGAGTTGGGCCTTTTTGTATCTTCTGAAATGGTACCCAGTTTGCCTTGGAGTTTTGGGGGTTTATTTATTTGCATGGCCCTGCCAAAGGCGGTTATGATTGGAATTTTAGTGCCATTTAAAAAAATTTTAATTTAAAAATTAGCTAACTTTGCTCTGGTGGCAGCTAGGAGAGATTTCTCCTGTAGAGGCTGTGTAGCTGCCTGTTCCAGGAGAGAGAGAATTAGGGAAAGAAGCCTACAAGAGAATGAGGAAACAAGGTGTGGGTTTGTGGGGAGCTGTGAAGGTGTTGGTAACTTCAGTAGAGGCAGCCATTTAAGGAGGAAATTGTGCATAGAAAAGTGTGAGGAAAGAAAATTCTGTAGGAAGAACAGAAGGAAGGGAGGATGGAAAGGAAAACGTGTGGCGCTGAGGATGACAAAAAACTGGGCTGATAAGGAGGAATACTGGGGAGATAATTGTTCCAGAGGTATTTTTTCGTCTCTTTATTCCATGTTTTGTGATTAAGATACTGATGGAGTGTGAGCAGTGTGTGGGACACCTGGTACATATTTATCTGGTGATAAAATCACCAGTGGTAACCAGAATGATGCTCTGACCTGGACTATTCCATGTGCTCCGTGCTCTCAGGGCTCATAGATTTGTCACATCTGACAGCAGAAGTTTTATATTATCAACATTTTAGTCTGAACTAATTTATCCTGTGATCCTTTCCCTGGCTGAATTCTGTTTGTTTATTCCTTTTTACTGAGGTTTGCAGTTCTTTGCCAGAACCTTTCCCAAATGGGTAGTGGGGGTTGGTGTGAAGGTGGGATGAAGAGTTGTTTATTTCTTGTTGTTCTCACATGTTAGATAAATTACAGCTTCTCACTTCTGAGGGGAGAAAAGGCTTGGAAGTTACTCAAAACATTTCCTGGAGGTATCTGTGCATCCTCCTTGAGAGTCAGTGGGAGTTGGCTAAAATAATAGGTCAAAGCTGTGAAATGCAGCTTCACTCTGCCTAACACAGGCAGCAGCAGCTCAGGTTTGAACAGTTGGTGCTGAATTGGTAATAACTCCATAAAAGTAAAAGCATAGAGTTTCCATCATCTGGAAATTGCCATAATATGCACTGAATGTCATGGGCTGGAGTGTCAAATAGCCTTCAGCTGCAGGGGTGAGCAGAGCTGGGATCTCCTCACCAGGCTTAACCTGAAAAATATTCTTAAAAACTATAGAAATACCTGTGATATTTCAAAAAAATCACACCTTTTTCTTCTCTATCAGCAGATCAATATTTACAGCATGTACAACTTAAGTAATATATGCAAATTATTCCCTTTTAGCTTTCTTTTCAGAATGTGTGAAACATTTTGAGGCATCATGTAAGACTAAGAAATTATAGTGGAGCTCAGTAAAATGAATACCTGCTAAAGCAATACATCCTGTATGGGATATAGTTGCTTGTGGAAGATGTCAAAAACTTCAACATGAGATTAAACGAGTAGATCTGTGAGGAAGTATTAATCTCATTATAGCAGTAAGGTATTTTTACCATACAGAAAGAGGAGATGCCAAGTCTGCTTCAGAGGAGATTCCTCCATCCTTGGGTGGCAAAGCATGGCTGCAGCTTCAAAATATTTCAGTCTTATTTTAAAGCTGCTATTTGAAATATGCTTTATAGAATCACAGAATGGTTTGGGTTGGACATTATAAACCATTTTATTCCAGCCCCCCTGCCATGGGCAGGAACACCTTCCACCACACCAGGTTGCTCCAAGCCCTGGGTAGTTGAGTTTTTTACCAAAAATCATTCATTAGCTTACAAGGTTGTATCATTTCAAAATGTGTTAGTCAACAAACCATAATATATAAACCATGATATAGAATGTTTTGTTTAGGAAGGATGTTTGGTATAATCAGCTAATGTGTTTTTAATTATGATTATCCTTGCCCAAGAATGGAAATTGTTCTGCTTTGCTATCTAAAACCCATAAATTAAAACACTTGCTGACATGATTTAATCAACAAAAGAGCAAGCAATTTTCCTTGAGTCTGAGAAAAATACACTGGAAATAAGATGAAGTAGCAGCAGTTCCTCTCAGAAGAAAGCTCTGCAGTCAGTGGGAAGTTGCTTTCATTTCCCAATAAGATAGTCAGGGATCCAATGGTAATGGTTGTATCTCCTGAGGAAGGTCTGTTGTCATCCAAATTCACATATCCTGGTAGTTTTATAGGGGTTTTAAACTCTGCTCCTGACCATTTCTGGAAGAGAGGTCAGATTTTAATTGGATTCAAAGATTCAGATTGCAATGTTCTTAAATTACTTATCCAATACTCACCACATGTTTCTTGTTGCTTACAAAGTTTGTTAATGGCAAATGATTCCAATGTGCCCACCTGTAAACAGTGAATTTCAGGAATTTAATAATTCCTTGTTTTCTCAAAGGGAAATGTAACAGCATAATGGATTGCTTTGTTATGGAAGATATTTTATTTTACAGTGAAGAGATTTTAGTTTTAGAGTAGCAAGCAAGGGAAGGATTCCCAGCACTGAATATTCAGGTTCTGGTTCTTCTGTCTGTGTTCCTCTCCCCAGCTCACAAAAAGTGTCATTGTATGGATGTTGATAAAGATATGCATAAGGATATAGAAATAACTCTGTCAGCACAGCTTG
>WEKY01048621.1:133060-164738 GCA_013390045.1 Picathartes gymnocephalus | reverse complement strand
TTTGTTTGTTTGTTTTTTTCTGTCACATACCTCCATTGTATATCTAGAAGAGTATATTGAAGTTATTTGAGCTCAGGTATAAGAAGGTATCCAAACCCCAAGATTTTCATGACCTCCTTTACCTCTGCTATGCTTACAGGAGTTCCAGCACGGTAACATTATCTTTGAATTATTAATTTCTGTACACTTCAGATCATGGTTCACTGGAGAGAGCAGTAGCAAAATCTCTTCTCCTTGGGAGTGATGGGCTTGTAATGAACATTTTTTTTCCTCTCTCAGCAGCAGCGCTGAGGGATGATGATGGGAAAGGTAAAACCCACATTTAATGAAGGGAGGTGATAGTGAACAGGAATTTCTGCTGCTTACCTGGACATTACTTTCCTCCTGTGCTGTTTTCATCCTGAAGGTCTGAGTTACTTGGCAAACAGCTACTCTTAAAGGCTCCTGAAAGTGCAGTTAACCAAAGGATAAATATCCATTCTAGTTCTGAAAAGCCAGAGGCTTCAGCTTCCATGAAAGTTGGACCTCCCTGCCTGAGCACTAAATTCAACGTAACGAAAATAAACCAAATTAGGGGATGAGTAATTTATGTGAACTGTTAAATTTCAGTCCTGGCTTTAATTAAGTGACTATTATGTTTTGAAGTACCTTAAAACTTTGTTTCCATGCATTAAATTTTTATTGAAGAGAATTCTTAAAAATTGCTGATACAGTTTTTAGGATATATTAAGTATAATTTAAATCTATATATTAATATTTTTGGTATTTGATTAGAATTCATTAATAAAACTAGCTTTTAATTACCCTTTTTTAACATTCTTTCTTATGTGGATGCTGTCCTTTGTAACACTGTATAATGAATATATTTAGAAGCATCTGTGAGTTTTTGCTTCATGTACTTGACATGATTCTGGCCTTTTAACTTCTAAAACATTTCTCCAATTAAGCTGTTCAAGCCCTTAAGGCTGTCCACAGCTGCTGCAAATTGATTGCTCCCATGATGGTATTTAGAATCCCTTGCTGAGACATGAGAGGGCAAACCCCAGCATTTTGCAATATTTCTTTTTTTTTTTTTTTTTTATCCTTTCAGATTTCCTGGATGTTTTTAAAGGTAATCTAAAAGTTCCACTTTTCCTTCCTTTCTTCTTCATCATCTCCCTCCTATACTGATCATCTTGAAAATGTTTCTTTCTAAAGGCCAGCCTGTCCTGGGTTAATCCTTAAAAATATCCTGTGGAGTACCTTTGGTTGGAGGAAATCTGCAGCATAAATGAGAAAGCCTTAACAATTATTGAGAACTAGAATTGCAGCAGT
Organism: Picathartes gymnocephalus; assembly: GCA_013390045.1. Classification (NCBI taxonomy): domain Eukaryota; kingdom Metazoa; phylum Chordata; class Aves; order Passeriformes; family Picathartidae; genus Picathartes; species Picathartes gymnocephalus. The sequence goes on along the minus strand of WEKY01048621.1, from coordinate 163,424 downwards.
AGGAATTCAGCAGTGTAAAGTTCCAAGGTGGTTTATGTTGAAATGTTTGCCCATTTTTGCAGTTGAGGTGTTAACTCTGTGGAATCATTCTTTACTGGGGAAGTCAGCCCTGGCCTGAGAGTTGAGCACCCCTTAAATCCTGGAATTCCTGTTGGGATTTCACTGATGGAGAGCTCTGGTGCTGCTCTTCTACAGGGGAGCCAGTTCCTCACTTCATCCAAAAAGTATTTCTCATGCTGTGGCCTTTCCTAATCGTTCCCTCTAGAGTTTCTCTGCATTTGATCCAAACTCTTGTGAGAACTTTTAGGGGGCACTTTTTGGTTGCTGGATCAACCTTTGCATCAAGGACAGTCAAATCTCCAAAAATTAGAGATTTTCTCAAGTTAACAGAAAGCCAAAAGTATAAAGAAATTGTGTCAGTCTTTTTGCAAATATTCCTTATATTTTCCACAAGAACCTGCTAGGAACTGAGGATTTAGGGATGTGGTTTTCCTCAGAACATTGTGCAGTTGTTTTGCTGTTAAGTACCGCACTGAGCTCTTTTTTGGTGTGCTGGGATTTCAGATTAGTGAAATGCTGAGCATTGATAGATGAGGTTTTCCTATTTATCTGGAAGTTCAGATGTGGCCAATGAACCTGTTATAACAGGGTATAAGAAAGCGGTGACTGGATTGGCAAGCATCAGAAATGAAGAGTTTATGACATTATTTAGTTTGACATTTAGTCTTGATCCTCTCATTAACCACTGAAATCTCCTACTCCAGTAAATTCCAGGAAACCCTCTCCCCTCTAAGCACTTTATTTGAGAAAGGCTAAAATGTAATTCCTTAAGCAGAGCTTCCAGTCTCATTAGTTTGACATTAAATCAGTGATTTTTATTTGCACACTGTTATTGATGGACATTTAATACTAAATTTCAACCTGCAGTGAAAGAAATTCCAGCCAGGCAGCAGATTAGGTAACACCGTGATGAAGTCTCTGTTATCAGGGGCACCATTGCTCTTTTAAAGAGTGGGAATGGTTTAATTTCATCTCATCTAATTGTTATCAGCAAGTTGCCATTGGTTCATTAAAAACATTGCCCATCAAAATAGCAGCACTCTAATGACTTTATATAAAGATCTGCTTCCAAGGGACTTTGTTGTTCATAGCAGACACAAATTAAAATGAATTATTCTGAGAGTTATTTTTTCAGTTACTTCATTTCATCATAATTTTAAAAGCTAGAAGTCGAAATCTAATTTTCTTCCTAAATTATTTTTAACATTTAAATGAGGAAGAAAGGAAACAAATTTCTCTAGTAATAGCCTGAGACTTTAGCATCTTGTTTATGCTTCTTTTTAATTGCTTCTTTTCCAAATGAACATTATGCCAGCTAAGCTTATTGTCATATTTATCCATATATTCAGTTTCACATGCTAATTTTCTGACAGTTTCTCAGAGCACCAACTTTGAGAGGATTTGGCATTATTCTCAAATTTTGTGACCTTTTTTGAATGAAAGATGAAAAAAATAGAATTGTTGATGAATTTTTTAACCATCAAACCATCATCATCATTCTCATCATCGTCTATACCTTGGCTTAAATAACAAAATAACAGAGCAAATTTTTCCCTGAAAAATTAATATCCTAATTCACTGTCAGACACTCAGTATGAAAAGTTCATTTATCTAGAGAATCTTTACAACTTTGCTGCCTCCAGAGGAGATTTTCCTGTATGGTTTATGCAGCTAAAGGAGAAATTATTGCACATTTTTAGTATCATTTTAAACATGGCCTGGAAATCATCAAACAGCAAAGCGTGAGGGGTGTGTCTGCCCAAACTTCTGCCTTAAAATGCAACCTGTAGCAAGAGCAAAATAACTGAATGTCTTAAAAACATTTACCTAAATTCTCTTGGCACAAAGAGCAGCAACGTGTAATTATCTCCTTGTTATGCTTTGCTCTCTGATTAGCATTGAAGGGGAGGGACCAGGACAGAACAGGCAGAGCAGGAAGGCAGCCAGCACATTCGCTGCCACTTATGTGCACATAATCTCAATAAATCAAATTGGCAAAGTATCAGCTGGCGCTCGCTTGCCGTGTGTGTGTTCCGTGGCCGTCTTATACAAAGTGTAATTTTTTTTTGGACATAATCAATAATTATTATTGCAGGCATCACAATTAAACAGTTAGAAGCAAGTTATTAAACTCCTCTGACGGTGTTTTCTGTGAGAGGTAACGAGCTGTGCACACCAGAATTAATCTTTTTGGGTTTGTCTGAATTTGACTGCAAAGGCACTTGGAGCGAGACGTCAGCTGACGGCAGTGGTGGAACCTTTGTCGTGGGACAGACAATCACTGTCACCCTCCGTCCTCAAGGCACAATAATTTTTCTCTCCAGATTTTGTGGAAATCTCAGTGAATTCTCGAACATTCCACGCAGTGCTTATTCCTGTTAGTAAGCAATTACTTTTCCACCCTCTTAAGCAACTTGCTACAACAAACAGCAAGGAGCATATCCATTGTAACGGAATTTGCACATCTTGGAACCTTTTCCTGGTCTAATGAGAAACTGTTTAGTCCCAGTTGTTCAGATTTTCATCTTTCTAGCACTGAAATTTCTCTTTTGAAGCTTGACATTGATAAGCAGAACTCATTGGTATTGCTCCTTTGTTGGAGCCCTGTTTACTCTGTCTGTCTCCATGCTGCACAAGTTATACTTGCAAATACAACAAATCCATGCAGGAGCAAAGGCCATCACTGCTTTTGATAATCCTCCTGAATGAGAGCAGATTGCCTGGGAGTGGGAAACAGAGGCTGGGGTTAATAATTCAAGGTCATTCTCTGGGCCAGCAGAAATTCATGCTGTGAACCTACATTTATTTTGTGGCATGAGGTGGAACACGTGCTCTAGTCAAACAAAAATTCTGTATATACTTAATTATGTATATATGTATATCTTAGAGAGTAATTGGGAAGACATCTCTGGAGGTTTGCTTATTTAATACCCTGCTCAAAGCAAGGCTAACTGCTGAGTCAGTTCAGGTCAATGATTTTGATTTTAGTTTTTTTTTTTTTTTTACTGTAAAAGTTTGGTTTAGAAGGTGTGCATGAAATGGATTGAGCAAAAGGAACAACCACAAGAGAGGTGTAAAATTAGGGAGAAAAAAAAAAAAGAAAAGGAGTTTGAGGGAGGTTGTCTATCCAAAAATTGGAAGAAAAAATGAAAAGGAAGGGAGAAAGAGGGAAATCAGAAAAGTGGGAGTAATGGCTGTTGTGGGCAAAGCAGGCTCAGCCTGAAGAAAATGATGCCATTTATTGTCCATTTAAGATGGAAACACAAAACCCACATCCCCTTCCTCTGGACACAGCTGTGCCCTGAGCCGGGCTGGCTGTACAGGGCCATGTCCAGCATGAGGCTGGAGAAACAGGGATTGTGTTCCCTCTTCGGAGTGGAGATGAGTCTGGAGATCTGTTCCTGCTCCCTCTGGTAGCTCTTGAAAGATGAAAAATTGATCAGAGTGGAAGGTGTTGCAGCTTCACCAAAACTTGTGCCTTCAGAAGGAAGGAGGGAGTGATTCAGTTCTGGTAATGGGATTTTTGCTTTTCATTTGCTCCCTCCCAGGAAAAAAAACCCAAACATGTGTATTAGGAAGTGAATCCTCCTCACCTCCTTCCTGCCCAAATGTATCCACTCCTTATAAAGAGGTATCATGGCCCAATGGCCATTTGTGCATTTGGAAGGTGTAAGAAACATGAGAGTTGGATATCCTGCTTCTAAATGTGGTTAGATAATATTAATAGAGGAAAAAAGAAAAAAAAAAAAGTCTTTCCAATATTAGGAAAGCATATTCATCATGACTAGAACAAATATGTGCACTAATCTGCTGTAAAGTGTTGCTGAAAATAGTGCTCCTGAATGGAGAGGGAAGCTGGTGCTTCTCCCTGGAATATTCAGTCTGAACACCCAATTAGGGCTTATAGAGGCAATTAAGGCTGTGACTGCACTCACAGAGAAGCAGCAGAGTTGTTTAGCCATGGCACTCCACTTGAATTAATATGTTCCAGTCCTTTGCAAGGTTAATTAGAGCCAGTTGTGATGGGGATACTGGAGAAGGGCATGCTAGGTTGAAATTGCTGACTAATTCCACGATTTAAGCTGGCCACATATATGATGGCAGCCACGGGTTTGTGGATACTCTGAATTTGTGTGATATATGAGTCCTTAGCCCAAATTTTGGTAGATTTTATATATATATATATATATATAATTTCTTCACATTTTCCAACTCCCATTAATTTCAAATAAAAAGTCAGATGTTTTTCTGTAGAACTATAGCCATCACTACAGTAGCTTAAAAATTGCAGGGTTTCTTTATAACCCTACTCCACCTGTAAAAACTTAACAGCTTGCTACACAAAGCAATTAAACCTGAGCTTTCCTCTTTCTCTTTTAAAGAACTCCTGTCATTTTTAAACCTAAGACACCTGTCCTGCCATTGCTCCCTGCCAGAGCGTTTAGACAATTTGTGATGTATTTTCCTTACTATTGGGAAAGCAGGCAAAACCAAATGAACACCTATTGGGTTGTGAGCTGCTTCCGTGTGCCAATTATCTGAGAATAACGTGGTAATTATGTGACAAATGCCCTTGTACCAGTGAGGGAGAGATCTGTTATTCCCCGCTGAAACAGTTGGATGCACCTCAAGGTAATTCTGCTTCCTTCAGAAAAGATTTGCTTCTTAACAAAAGTGAGTGTGTTGCTACATGATAACTTATTATTAGATGTGTAATTTATGGTAATTTGAGGTGGCACAGACTGACTGCCTTTCGGTCTTTGTTTCTTGAAGGGATGCCAAGCACACAGATTTCCCATCCCAGGGCTTTTGCAAGCTTCTCCTCACGTTTTGCAGCATCTCGGTAAAACAGGGGAAGTAGCCTGAGAGCTATAAATGACTGACTGAGGTTCAGATCATGGAGAGGGTCGTAGCTGTTCTGGGGCTGTATTGTAGGTCAGGGGAAAAAAGAATAAAAAACTGGAAAAAAATGTTAATATGTGCTCAGACCACTAATGGGAAATTACTTAATAAAATATATTAAAACTTTATCTCCCACACACCATTTATTAGACTTTTTTTTTTTTTTTTAATTTATTGGGCAGTGTAAATTGAAGGACAGCAGACCCATTATTTGGGACAGCAGACTCATTAATTGACCTGCAGCTGGTTTTGCAGTATCCAGGGTGTCGTTATCCAGTTGCTGTTTCCTACCTACAGAAAACAGTTTGATTGGGTTCATTCTCAGGCTCAACAGGCTTGAAAATATTTGTTTAAACACCCAGAGGTTCAACATTCTGAAAAGACTCTGAGAAGTGACTCTGACAGGCACATCTCCCCACCCACAGACACTGGCACAGAGGTTCTGTGTGCCATTCCTCAGCTGGTGCACGTTGCTGCTCCCACGTGAAGGACCTGTCTCATGTCTGACAGAAATGCTGGCTTAAAATAAAACTATTTAATTCATTCGAATTTCTGTCAATAGACTGTTCTTTGACCTGCAAAGCAGATAATGTGCCTATTTTCTCCACCTGTGCAAAACTGGCATGGAATTTGAGAGGATAGGGGATGATAACTCTGTTATTTGAGCGTTGTTTTCTTCTTCTTTTTTTTTTTTTTTTAAATAAGATACATTCATCTGTCTCCTTGTGGAATTTATATTATGATTCACTTCAGGAATAGGAAAAGGAAAATTCCATTGATTGTCCTTTAATGGATTTTGCAGTGCCCAAACAGATATTTTGGTGAGGATTGCTTCAATTTCTAGTGGGCTGTATGTGGCCAGCTGTTGCACTACCGAACTCATGCAGGACAGATGTTTGTCAAAATGACGGGGATTAGAATGGACATATTGCAACTTTCTTATTTTGCCAGTAGAATTAGGCTGCAGAAGGAGAACTCACACTGATCCAATATTTTTCTAAGTAGACACGTGCACACCAGAAGTGAAAGCACCGGTCAGCAACATTGTCTGATAATCTTTAGTGCCTTAGCAAGGATTAATGCTGCTCCAGTCAAAGAGAAAATAAAAAGTCACAATAACAGGGACATGTGCTTATATGACCCAAGTGCAGATTTTCTGGAAGTTGCTCTCTGTTTGTTTGGGCTCCTTCTGCTCTGTGTGCAAAGCGTGTTTATTCCCCAAATATGGCTGTATTTATAAATCGTCAGTACTGTAACTGCAAGGAGAGAGGAGCTCAGTAAATTCCTGCCTGGGAAATGTCCTCGTCGATGTTTTGTTCCCTTAAAAATTGTGCTTTTTGTGTTGCAAATGTGTCCCAGTCATTTTCTCCCATTTCAGCTGTTATACCAGCACAAATCAGGTATAAGCTCGGTTCCATCCACTGCAGTTTTTTTTTTTGTAGGAACAAGTATTTTCCCATGAGAACAGCAGCTCAGCTCCTCACATCACTGTGCGGGCAGCACTTACCCCAGCTGACCCCGACCAGCATCACTGCAGCCATAAATAAACAGATAAAAAAACCAAATTCATGCTGAAAAGTGTTTTCCTCACGTTTTCCCTATTTTTCTCCCATGGGATCAGAATTTGTGTTGGAAAGGGGTAGCCATACTTGGAGTGATGTGCAAGACAAAGTCTTTGAAGAATCAAAACCCCACTGAAATTGAATTTTTACAATCTTGCCTTTTATGTAAAAACCATTTAACATGTCTCTAACAGTCTTCTCTAGAGTTTGAATAGGAATCTATAAAACTTTAAAAACCCAGGCAATCTAATAGAAAATTCTATATCTGCTGTAAAATTTTTTAGGCTGCTTTCAAATTAGAAATTACAGTCTGCAAATTGAATTTTATAGATATCTTCTGTAAGAATGGATTTCAGATCAAAATGAAATAAAAAAGGCACCACTCTTGGATTTTGCCAGTGTTGTGGGGTTGGTGTGGGGGGTTTTTTTTTGTTTTTTGGTTGTTTTTTTTTAATAAGTACAACAGTACAGAGAGTATTGGTGTGGAATTTAATATGGCCAAAAGTAATTTTGCCAAGGAAATAATTCTAACATAAATTTAGGTAAGAATATTCAGATAGCTGAATTTTTCCTCACAGATTCAAAGAAAGTTTGTGGCAAAATCTTATCCTGTAGACAGCTGGTGACTAAATCCCCTCAAATATCATTTTGCTCGAGGTTTGTAGCCTGTACAATTCATCAGGACAACACTGATCTGTAGATTCCTGCCACAGAGTTACAGTGTGAAGTTTTCAAATTAAAAGTACGAAATAAAACACAGAGTTGGAAAGCCGTTCTAAATAATGTTACTGCTTGAACTGTGATCCCAGGCTGTCAGATGAAATGGAATGTGCTGGTTTGGTCATTCTCTTCCCCTTAATAAAATTGCAGCAATAATTGAAAGTGCAGGACTCTGCTCTGAATTTGGAGTTGGATTCTTGAGAGAGTGAAGTGTTTTATGGGTGTAGAGGGGTGTCATTTGCTGGCTTTTACAAATGACTTGGGTACTGTGGGTGCCTCAGCCCTTAAAATTCAGCGTTCTCAGAGCTGGATTTTGACACCAATATTACAATTTTAAAATTGCTGCTGAAATTGCGTAGAGATCATACAGGCTGCTGTGTTTGCCACTATTATTTGCAATAAGAGGACACATTCATTTGGCCAAATTGTTGTTTTTTTTTTTTGACTCTGCATTGGCTGGGGCTGTCAGGCAGTTCCTCAGCCATGGAGGGATCCTTGCAGTAAATTGCAGTAGGGACATCACCAGAGGAGGTGTCCCAGTGTCCCAACTGATTCTTGTTACAGTTGTCTTACTGGAATACTAATGTGTCACTTTTTTTTCCTTTAATACAGCACTGTCATTTTAAAAATAAAATATATATATATATTAAAAAAAAAAAATAGGAAAAATCAGTGATGTTTTCAGTAACTGGGAGAATTCACAGCTCTTGTTGCAGGGAAATGTAAACTCCTACACCCTCAGCCTTGGCCCACGTACCTTTGTTATGCTGCTGCTATTTGTTATCTGGGATAAAATCTGGCTGTTTTGAATTAGAGAAGGTTTTCCTTGGAACACAAGACTTTTAATAACTGTGGGCATTTGAAGAATGAAGATGTTGCAAGGGCAGTTTTGCCTTTTCATTGAGACAGCATTTTTCAATAAAACAATTTGTCAGAATAGTGCTGACCAGCTCTTGTTTCAAGCTCTGTTCTGTTTGATTGAGAACAAGCATTTGGAAACATCCCAAGGTTTTTAATCTCTGATTTACTCTCTATTGCTTGTGTCTCGGTTTATTTTAAGATAAGCTTCAATATGCTTAAAGGCCATCTCTATTAGGAGGAAATATGTTAAATGGATAAGAATACTGAAAGACTGAAAATTCTCTTCAGCCCAGCCCTTACTGTATTTGATTTGGGCAATTTGCTTCCTTGTATCTCACAAAACTTACTGATAGAATAATACAAAAAGAGAAAAAAAGATTATATTTTACAAATATCTATCTTAATTTTAAATGAAGTCCTGATTTGGCTTCTTCTGTGCAGAGTTGAATCAGATTTATGAGAGTACAGTGTTCAGATTATTTTTTTCTATTTTTTCTATATTTTTGTGGTGAGGGGGAGCAGGACATTCAGCAGGACATTTGTCTGCTGTTGCTAAGCTGTTTTTGTCGTGGCTGTTGAGAGATTTCACACCCATTGCTGTATAATCATCTTCTTTCAGGAGAGAAAATCATTGTTTTGTCAGAAGTCCTGCCTAGAAATACTTGAAATTATAAGGACTCTTTGGTAATGATCAGTGCTGACTGTTGTGTTTTTTGACTGTTCACTTAACCAGGATTTATTAGTAAATTGAAATAAATCATAGGGGAAAGTTTACAAAGCTGCTTAAAAGTTATGCTGCCAAAGTTTTATCAATATTCAAAAAAAGCAAAAATCCCTGGCTAAAAATTTATTCCATTCTGGTTTTTTTTCTAAAATATGATTTCTAAAGACTGCCATTTTTATTTGTGGTACAGTAGACTAAGTTTGATTTCATAGGATTTCAGCAATGGCTATTATTATTTACCTTAAAAAAGCAGAAAGAAAAATGAAAATGTGAGAGTTCACACTAATGTTTCAGTGGCAAACAAGGAAAGCCATCAAATCCCATTTGAATAGTTTTATTCTGGTCCTCAAAAAACCCCAGACTGGATCAGTGCCACTGCATTTTCCATTTCGGATGGTGAATGGTAGAATAATAACATAAATGGAGAGAGCAAATAAAAGATTTATTTCCTTGTTTGTGTTCTGAAATTTTTGGAATTCCTTTGAATTTCAAAATGAACAGTTATTACGAAGGTTTTAATTAAATGGGAAGAAATGAAAAGGTCTTACTTGGATCACAAAGAATCAGTAGAATAGCACTTTCCCCCTGTTGTTGGAATAATCACTTGTTTTCACAATTCTGCTTTTTTTCAGTTGTGCTGAATTCACCATATGTTTAGGCTAAGCCTGTAACTATTTATTACTGACAGCAGTGCACCAAATGTTTGATTCCAAAGCAGAGCTAGATAAAAACAGTTTTGCTTTGTTTTTATAAAGACAATGATAATTTATACAGAAATCTAGAATTTATTACATAAAAATAACAGCAGTTGTAAGGAAAATGTTTTATTTCAAAAGGCATTAGAATGCTTTCAGTCTATAAACCTGCTATAAACCATTTCTCATTTCTATTTTGAAATCATTAACTGATTTTTTTTCTCATAAATTTCTAATGAAGCATTTGGGGAAATGGTCTCAAAAAAGTAGAAGAGGAATACAAATTTCAAATAGGAATGTATTTAAATGTCAACAAAATCAATGTGTATTAAATGCTTCAGTTTCCATATCTCAGCTCTGTCAGTGGAAGTATTTTTTTCTTGTCTGGAGTACCCGTGGTCAAGGAAGGGATGGCAAATCCATGTTTAGCCACCAAAGACAGAAGGCACAAAACTGATCCATGTTGGCAGAGTAAATTGGAATTAATTAGACAAATACATAATTTACATAGTGAGTGAGAAATAATGAGGCAGATTCTCAAAAATGTTATTTTTCGGTGGCTGTGCTATGACTTGCTCTTCATCCAGGTGATGGTTTGCTTCTGTATTTGACGTGTCCAACAGACCTAAATTCACTCACAGGGTGAGCAGAGCCCTGCAGGGAGTTTGAAAGAGCCCCTGCCCTGAGCTCAGGCTCCTGAGGGAAGTCTGAAGGAAAATGTTTGCCAGCTCTGCCCGAAAGGTGTGAACACAACCTGCCCCTGTTTGTGCCTGCTGACTGTGCAGGAAACGTGGGAGAGGCTGCAAGGCAGAAGAAACCTGCCAGGGTTTCCGGAGGGCAGGAAATGCACTCAGGGTGGGGGCTCAGGGAATATTGAACAGGCAGAGCTGAGTTTGTGGCGTTACTGTGCTGCTGTTTTCTAGGGGAGGAGGGAGTGCTTCAAACAGCACAGATTTCTCATTAACCTGGGAAAGCATCGAGCAACCACGACATCCTGAAATCACAGGCTTCATGAAAAAGGGATTGCTGGTCCTTTTTTTAATGTGCTTTTGTTTCCACTGGCCTCGCAAAAAAAACTTTTTCCAGCTATAAAGGGGTTTTAACATGCAAGTCTAAATTCAGTGGCTATTCCGTGTCTCTACACTGCAGCACGAGATGTTTCTGTGACAGCTTCACTCACGCTGCTAGGAAAACCTGTGGCCCTCATTCTCTGCCCTGATGATTATTTATGGCATTCTTTTAAATCAAAACTGAGCTATGAGCCAAAGGATCATGAAATGGTTGGAAGTGACCTAAAAGCCCATCCAGTGCCGTGGGCAGGGACACTTCCACCACCCCAGGGTGCTCCAAGCCCCGTCCAACCTGGCCTTGGGCACTGCCAGGGGCAGCCACAGCTTCTCTGGGAACCTCTGCGCCCTCACAGGGAAGAATTTCTCCCTGATATCTAACCAAAATCATCTTTTTCTTGAATCCATTCCCCGTGTCCTGCCGCTCTGTGTCCTTGTGGATTGTCCCTCTACATCTTCCTCGTGGGCTTCCTTCGGGTGCTGGAAAGCCACAGTTCCCGTGTTTGGTGGTTTGAGTTAAATAACTATTAATATGCATCATCTCTAAAACAAATATTTATATTTTCAACCATTCAAGCAGCAAATAAATGCTGAGAAAGTTTGAATATCTTTCCTAGCTGACAGTCAAAGAAGAAAGTGAACTTTTATTGAAATGTAGAAAAGTCGCTTCTGAATAGTAATTACTGGTATTTCCTAATGTAATGGTGTCATTTTTTTGGGATATGATTTGACTATTAGATTTATTCCATTTATGACTCTAATTTTGTATATGTCTCTTCAATTAAAGTGACTTGGAAAGGTCATCTTTATCCTTGATTTTTATATGTAAAGAGACTAAATATAGAAAAGTAATGAGCCAAGCATTCATTGGCAAAGTTTGTTGTCTTATGCTAATATTTTACTTTGGTTGTATTAGGTCTCTTCTTGTTAGAAGGAGCTGAGACAGCTTGATTTTAAATATTAAAAGTAAGATTAAAAATTAAATATCTTTGCATGTTTTCCTTCCTCAGGGAAACAATTTTTGGTCCACAGAAGTTCCAGGTAAAAGTCAGTTCCCTGTAGGTTTTCAGCATCTCTGTTTCTGTTCCCTTTCTGCCTTATTCAAGGTGTTGACTCGTTAGAAATAACATTTATCTTGTTAAATCTAAAAATACACTTCTTGAGAATCCCACTGTTACTCCAGAATCTCCATTTCCCCTCCAATTAATGCTGTTTACCTATGAAAAAATGGGTTAAACATAAAAGATATTATTGCCCTGGCGAAAAGTCTCAGTAAGAAAACAGAAATGCTCATTTAGATATGCAGTGATGCCCAGATTTACAGGCAAAACCAAGCGTTAGAGGAGGAAAGTTAAGCAAAGTTTGAATAAATGCTTGTGTGTTTTTTCTCTGATATGTTTTGTCTTCAGTTTTTTCCCCTGTGACTTTCAAGAATTCAAATTTTTTGTTTTTTCCCCCTGCAAAGTTATGAAGTTCACTGGTTTAACTTCTTAGCTTTAATTGCCTAGGAGTGTAATCCACTTTGCAAAGAATGGGAGGAGAGACACAGAAAGGGAAAGAGAATCAGAATGGCCTCAACCCTGGATTTGTTGCCCTTAAAGAAAACCTTTTATTCCTTTTACTTCTCGTTCCAAGTGTCATCATAATCCATGCAATTGTTTTATTTTTTTCTGCCTTTAGAGACAATAAAAAAGTTACAGTAAGTAATTAAAAAGTAAAAGCAGGTAATTAAAAGGAGGTTCCTTCTGTCATATGTGTGTCATAGTATGGCACTGTTTACTCAACAAGATTTTTTTAAAAGTTCTATTGATCAATATTTACATTTATGACTATTACACTTTTAGCAGAGCTTTTAGTAAAGCTTTATTTCCACTTTTACAGAAGGCTCATGAAATATCCAATAAGAAGGTAAAAAAACCTCTTTGCCTACTGCTGCATTTAACTACATTTTAGTCAGGATTAAAGGGTTAAACTGGTATTATGCGGGATTTGATGTGCTAACTCATGATAGGTTTAATTTTAATAAAAATAAAATCAAAACTATAAATTAAAAGTTTTGCGTAATAAATGCCAACAATTATTCTTTGCAGCCAAAGTGGAACTTTTCTTTGCTAATCAGTGGAGATGAAATAATGGGATAATAAAGGCATAACACTGGGGTGGAAATGATTGATTAACAAAGAAAAAAAAAGAAGAAAATACAGATTTAAAAGGTATTTTTAAAATTGAGTTCTGAGTTTGAGTGGAACGGTATTTGACAGAAGGATGTGGATGAATTTTTGCATTGATTTTACGAAGGGGGGCAATCGTTAGCCTAAACGCTTATACATAATGAATCTTATTTCTGGTTTAACGGCATTGTCACATCATTTCAGCAAATTAAATTACCCTGGTGCAAAATGGGGCTCGGGCAGCAGTGAGTCACACACATCGATCCTGCAGGTTGTACTGGGACACAACTGGTGGGAAGGGGATTCACACTGGTAAAACAAGGGTTTGCAGGGGCTGCTGCCTTCTTTTCTCTTGTGGCAGCCTTGTAGCTCATTTTTGTGAGCTGTGCTTTACCCAAAATTGGGTGTTCTTCTGTCTCCTTGTCCCAAACGTTTAAGTGCAGCGCTTCATTCTGCTTCTTTTAGTTCCTCTTCCTCCTCACTGCACATTAAGAGGCCTCAGCTCAGATCTTTCTCTCTTTTATAGGGAATTTTCAGACATAGCGTTCTAGTCAGGACACGCATCCCCACGAGTATGGAGCTGTTGTTGGATAATTATTGATTTCCACACTTGAAGTGGCGAGCCATTGTAATTTCTGAGGCTGTGGCACGTCGGCACATTTATTCTTTAAAGATTCCTTTTTGCTCCCAGCATTTAAACCTCCAGAACCTGCCCCTTGGCATCCCTGCCAGCGTTGATTCCACAGCACACGTAACCGAAGCTGAAGGAGGAAGAATTGCTTTGTCCAGCAGTCCAAGTGTCCATCAGGATGAGCTGCCCAAATTGAGGACAGCCTTTAAATCCATTCTGTGCCACAGTGAAACTTTTTCATGTGCAGAATTGATTGTATTCCCATTCTGATGAAAAAAACTGTGATTGTGCAGTTGAATGACCTTGAAATAACAGAATCTGCACCATTCCTGCCCTGAAACTGGCACATTTCTATCATGGTCCTCAAGCAATACCAGAAGCAAATAGATTGACTTTTTTTTTTTCAGTGCTCTGCAAATACAGAGTTTTCTGTTTCAACTTAAACCCTTCCACAGTAAGTTTCAAAATACTTTTAAAAAAAATTAATTTTCACTTCACAGGCTGATGTGAAATCATTTTTATCAGGTGTTTGTTCTAAATGAAAATATAAACTGATCTAAATCAAGTTTTCAGGGTCTGTTTCTCCCATCTGCTGCCAACCCTGTTTTCCTGCCTTGTGCTGCACTAACTTTAAAGACACTGTGTGTTAGAGGGCTCAGGGAAAAAAAAAATATATTCAAAAACCAGGCCTATGGAAAAAGATACAATTTTGGGATAATTCAGCTGTTTAAAAGGGTTTATCAGGGTTTGTCCAAATAATAATAAGGCACAAGCAAGGGCTCTGCCATGCCTAAGAAAGGGCAAGGGAAATGTCAGTATTAAGCCTGGCTTAGTGACTGTGGCACAGCCCTCAGAAGACTCCTAGACCTCCGTTCTGTGAAATAGCTGTTAAATGTCCACAAAATAATAATTGAGTTCATTTAGTCTGGGACTTTGGGCTCCATCCTCTGTGGAGGACACAGGGCAGGAGAGGTTTTGTGCTGTGATCTGGGGTATCAGGGCCAGCTCAGGTCAGGCTCTTGCCCTGCTTCCTGCAAGGATTGTCCTCCCTGGATCAGGTGGAATTCTGCTCCTCGCTTCTGAGCGCTGGGGATGGCAAACTCTCCAGCTGGCTGCTGCTCTCAATAAAATCCAGGCTGTGAACGTGCAGAGTTACACTCCTCACAGGTTATGTGGCACAAGTGTCAAAAAAAGCAGAATAAGCTGTGGCTGCCCCTGGATCTCTGGAAATACTCAAGGTCAGGTTGGACGGGGTTTGGATCAACCTGGGATAGTGGAAGGGTTAAAACTGAATGGTCTTTAGGGTCCCTTCCAACCCGAGGCATTCTGTGATTCTATAACTTAAACACAAGGTAATTAAAGCTCATTTTGTTGAAATATCCCATGTAAAGTCCTGCCGTATTTATAAAGGGAAAATATTTGTGACCAGAAAACCACAACCTGCTCATGATGAATGCCTTCAATATCCAAATCCCTGTTCTTTTCTAAAAGCTTCACTTTACAGCATTTATGTATTTTATTACAGATTTAAAAACTTACGAAATAGAGTTTAAAAACCCTGCAGAAAACTTTTTAATAAGTTGTACCTGAAGTGCAACCTATCTGTAGCTGTCTTTGCAAGTCTTTCTTGTGAAATATGAAAGCCAAATGTTATCTGTTCTGAAGGAACACTGAGCAAGACAAACTATTTGATGTGACACGTCCATGCTTTGCTTGTCAGCCAAAAGAGTTTCCACCATTATTCACTGCCCTCTGTATATTGAAGAACACATCTGAAATAAGCTGAACGCTCTTGTGTTTGGTGATAGGGAGTTACTGGGAAAATAAAACAGCCACAATTATCTGCTCAACAAATGGAACTTGTCAGCTGGCAGGCACTCAGAGCTGATGCAGATGGCCAGCTCAGGAAAGCTGTCAAGCAGAAGGACTGAAATAAAATATATTTTCTTCATATTCTGTGAATTTTATAAAATGATTTTTTTTTTTTTTTTTTATTATGAAGTTCAGAGGATTTCAGTGCGGTTTCACAGCTCAGGTGTTTTCTCAGCTTCTGGAGAGAAAAAAAAATTGCTTTTGGTAGAAGACACTTCTAAGATGGTGACAGAGATCTTTGGATAGAGAGGATCTTTACATGCAAGTGTTCCTCTCCTTGGGGTAAAAGGACAGGATTTATGTCTGTTATAGGCAGAGATTTTTGGAAACATAAAGTTAGAGGCATTGTATAATCCAGGACATGCAGCTGTTCTCCTTTTTTGAATGAATGTCCTATTTTCCTCTGCTTTGAGTTTCATGTTGGGAACACCTCAGAGAAGCACTTTCATTGGAGAGCATTTTTATTGCTTGCTGTTCTGTTTGTTGCTTTATTTCTCACAGGTAATGAAAAATACTCCTTTGGATCTTCTCATTCTCGCAGGTGTTATCTCTCTGTGCAGTAGAGAGATGCAATAGAGACTGCAAAATATCAGACTAAAAAAAAAAAATACAAGAAAGCTGCCTTAGCATAGGGATTGCTGTACATATTGGAGAAATTTGACTGATTTATTTATTAACATATGAGTTTGCTTACACTGCAGGGTGATGATACAAAGAGAAATTTTGTCTGAAAAAATTCAATCCGTGCGGACTGTTTAAGACTTTCATAGATAACTGTTGAGCTGTTTTGGTTTTGTGGCATCAGATTTCCAATGACTCCGGACTTTGCTTGTTTGTTTGCCTTTTTTTTTTTTTCCTTTTTTCTTGTTTGGTTTTGTTTAATTGATAATACTAAGAAGTTTTGTTCCGTTTTGTTCTGTGTTTTGATTTTGTTTTTTGGGTTTGTTTTTTTTTTTTTTGTTCTCAATGGCTCATGTGCTGGGGCAGAAATTCAGTCCTGTCTTTTGGAAACAAAGACGTGCCATGAGTACAAAAGGAAGTAAACGGAACAGAGATAGGAGGAGACTCTCAGTCTGTGCTGAGACTGTGGAATGTGTGGCCAGGAGCATCGAGTCAGAATGGACTTTTCCAAGGGCTCCTGCGTGGGACACAACTGGTTGGATTTGCAATCCTTGGATTTCAGAGTCCTTGGGAGGATCACACCCCACGGGCAGATCCAGGGAGGGGAATCCTTTGATCTGGACTGATAAAAAGCCACCCATGTTCCAGTTTAAATTCATTTGATTGCACCAGCTCTCATTATTTCCCTTTGCTCTGTGGCATATTTTAGTACAAAGCTAAAAAGGGAGATTAATATTCACTTTTGTGTCTGTAGCCTCTGTTGTTCCCTCTTAAGGAGAAAAGTGTTGAGGAGCCCTTATTTATTTTTAATAGAAATCCTGATGTGCAGCGTGGTTTGCTGTAGTTCAAGCCACTCTGCATCCCAGGCTGGTTGTACATTGCTTTTTGCTTAACTTTTTACAATAAAAGTAGCTGGAGGCTGTGTCAAAGATTAACCTGCTCACGGGAATCTGGAGACACAGAGCTGGAAAGGGTGAAAAACAGCTGGGTTTTTGGTGTTTTGGTTTTTTATTTAATTATCTTTTATATTAAAAGCTTCTAGCACCTGCTGTCTTTAAAAGACCTTTTGATCTTAAATTCTGGGAACCTGGGGGCTTTAAGAACACAGGTTGCCAAAGTGCCACTTATGGGAACTTGAGGGAATTTTACAAACAGGAACAACAAAAAAAATTGGCAGAGGAGTCGAGTGATCTGTGATGGCTTTTGTCTCAACAAAATTTTAACCTGCCTCAAAATATTTACATAAAAACTTATAAACAATCCTTAAATTTCTTATTATTTTTGTTCAGCTGTCACTTCCTGTATATGCAGGAGCAGTATATAACATGCTTTTACTGAATTTGCAGTTCATTGGGTCTTTTTCCTTTAAGGAAGAGAATGCTGGATGCTAAACTTCAGGAAGAATTATAAAGCAATAAAAAGGGCCTTTCGGGGTATAGATTTATCCATCTCTACATATTCCTTCAAAGACCATTGAATCACAGAAGGGTTTGGGTTAGAAAGGATCTTAAAATCATCCAGTTCCAACCCATGGCAAGGATACAAATATAAGGTTGCTTTAAGGGGCTGGATGTATATATATATATTTATATATACATATGCCACACACTCAAATGTATATCCCATACATGCACTTAATATTTCTGTAGGTTGGTGAGTGTATATATATTTACATTTACACATGCATGTGCACGCTCTAGGTTTGAAGCACTTGTAGCATCTTCACTTTAACTGGGAATAATATTTTCTGTCACATTGAAAAGCTGAATTGATTTTAAGAGTTGAGCTTGAAGAGTCTCGAACAATGGAGCTGAAATTGGACCAAAATTGTTGTCTTCTATAAAGACCCGTTTCTTTTCTAGTTTCTAATTTGTCAGGGGCTTCAGACTACCCCCCACACTCTCCTGTCTTTTATTTTTCTGCTTAGTTCTACAAGCCTTTGGAGTGTCTGAAAAACCAGTTTGGTGAACTGTTGATATTTTCCCTCCCTGATTTCTTTACCTCTATTATTTGACTGTGTTTTCGTTGCATTTTGACCATTTCAGTCATTCAGTGCTGACAGTGTAACTATTTTTTCTGCTCACATTTAATTTGTGTTGAAATGTGGGTGTTGGAGATGTTTGACTTATGTCCCTCCAGATGTACGAGCAGAATTTTCAGTGTGCCATATGGGAGCACAGAAACACGAGACATAAAGCTTTATTAACCTTTCAACAGAAAATTTAAGTTGTTATTGAACACTTTGCCATCAAAGCAACCCCAACTACAACATTTTTTTACAAGAAAGCCCAATATAAAAGAGGTAATTCCAGGCAGCTTTTTTACATTTTATTTGCATGATGTAATGACTATGACTTTTTATCTCTGTGAGGTCTGGTGGAATGTTCTGGGTTTAGCATTGGTTTTGATCCAATTATCCCAGCAGAAAAAAGGAAAACAAAAAGTAGAGAAGAAGGAGGACCCCATGACCAGAGATTCTCATGAATTACACCAAAAACCAGACACGTGCACACACACAACACTTACCTGTCACCCTGTAAGGAAAACAAGAAAAATTGATTTCTTATATAGAATATATGAATTCTTTTTTTACTCCACAACAGTGGTAAGTGCACAGCCACCAGTGCTTCACAGATCCAGAATTCAAATTGCACATGTTGAATTTACTCTGATGGGTCATATATGAAATTGTATAAACAGAGCCTGACACCTCTTAATTGATTTCCCACTATTATGATATTGTTGGGCCTTGTTTTACTGTTATCAGCATTTTTTGAACAATAGC
Source organism: Picathartes gymnocephalus (assembly GCA_013390045.1). NCBI lineage: Eukaryota > Metazoa > Chordata > Aves > Passeriformes > Picathartidae > Picathartes > Picathartes gymnocephalus. The sequence continues at coordinate 144,753 of WEKY01048621.1, read as the reverse complement.
TGCACTGGAGAATTCTTAAGTTCATCACGGATTTTCTCAAAAAAACTCTTATAATTTCATTTTAGTCAACTCTTCAAGTCATGTCAGTTATGCCCAGTGCCTGCCTTAGAAAACGATGTCCCAGTGCTTAGGTTACCAAGCAGGAGGTTTTGATAAGATTGTTGAAAGCAGAAATTAATACCAAGACTTTGTCCTCCAGGGGTAAAACATGTCATACCTGGATTTTGATGCCACATATTCCTGTCATCATTTTATTATTTGATCCAGTTACTTCAGCTGAACAATAGACATGAAAAATCCGCTGAGGACTCCATAAATGGCCCTTGTACCACAGTCAGAATATCTTTGGAAAATATATTTAATTTTGCTTTTGACTGTTTCATTAATAAGTACAGAAATTTCCAAAAAAACCAGCCATACCTTAAAAAAATCTAAAGCCAGGTTTGCAGGTGGCCAATAAGAAATGAATATTTAACACCAAAACAAACGCCGAAGTGGAGAAATCAATAACATTTGACAAGTAACCTACTGTCTAGAAAGACTCTTAATATATGTTGTTGGTCACTGTAGCAGAGAAATGAACATGAAGTTCCCCATTAAGTATGAAAATTATTTTGGGTAATAAATCATGAAAGAAAATTTCCTGGAAAGTTGTTTGTAAAGACAGTAGAAAAAGAGAATATTCTTTATACAGCTGACAAATGCAGTGTCTGCTTTTTGATTTTATTTATTTATTCTTTCCCTCCCCTTGCTGGAACACAGGAGGATATACAGAATATCCAGCAGCACAAATCCCAGTGAAAAATGTTGATCCTGACTGCATTCCAGTGCAGGCAAAGCATGCTGTAAATAATGGTTTTCCTTCTTTCCCCCACCTCTTTATTAGCTTCTCTCCAGTGCTGACTCTGTCAGAGCACTTTTATGCCGGTATCTATAAATTATTGTCACATGTTATTGATCTGATAGTGAGGACAGCAGTGACGTATTTAAATCTCAGCTTTGGTCTAGAAATGTGTGCTGCATTTTATTGCCAGAATTCCCTGACTGAGGGGCTGAATTCATTACAAACCAGTGGGACTGGGAACCCTTCTCCCTCTGTCCCCATAGCTATCCCAGCACAGATTTTCACGAAATGGGATTCAGCCTTAGCAGAAATTTCCTGGCTGCTGTGGGAGCTCCCCAGGAGCAGGGCTGCTCAGAGGGACCACAGAGATGGGGCGAGGCAGGAGGTAATTCCTAGGACAAGGACCTAGCTCTTCACTTTCCCAGCCTAAACACGCTTCCTGAGCAAAGTTCAGGTATTTCTGCTTTGTTTTGAATCATTAATTTATTTATCTACAGTGGCAGTGCCGTCCTTTGGCTTTGCTGTTTAATTCTTTGCTAATTATTTGGCTTGGAGAGGACTTCAGGGGTCCTGGGGTCAGTGTCTGGAAACGCTGCTGGTTTCTGGCTGCAGCTCATTAAATGAAGATATTAGAAAGGTTGTCAGACCTTCTCTGTGACTTTGACACCCGAGGAGGAAGCATGCATATAATGTCACAAGAGTTACTTTTGACTCTGTGCAGACGCACACACAACCTCTCATTGTTATGCTTGAGAAGAAAACTCAAAACACTTCAGTAGTTCAGACATATTATTTTGTCAAGTCCTTACTCTGTCTTGTTGACAGAATACATTTTCTCAAAAGCTGAAATCATTCTGTCAAAGAAACTTATTTTGTGCAATAATCCTGCTTGTTGACAAATGCTCAAAAGGGAAAAAAAATCTTCAATTATTCTGGGAATGTTCTGCCTGGTATCTCCAGGTTTATTTATTTTGCCATGGGAAAGGATGGTTATTAGTTTGTAGGTGAACTATCCAAGCCTTGGTGTAATGAAAGAAAATCTTATCTTCCTTATACGAACGTGAGTGTGCTTTGGGGGAAGCTTTCTCCAAAGAATGTTCAATTTTAGGTCACGTTCCAAATGAGGGATCAGCAGTGGAGGACAGGCAGGGTGTGTGTCAAGGGAGGTGGGGAAGGATGAGCAGAACCCAGACGTATCTGTCATGTGTGTCAAGCAACCCAGTGAAAGGGAGATGAATTTCCAACAGGATTCACCTTAGTAGTTACATCTATATACAAGAAAAGCACGAGAATGATAAAAAAAATATTTGCATTTCTACTTGTCCTCTCTCTCTGTGGCCTCCAAATCACATCGGTTCCAGTTTAGGAAGGTGAATTCCTGTGGTTTGCTCTGGGTTTTTATGTTTTATTCCGTCTGAAGGAATGCTGAAAACAAGCCTGGTTTACTCTGCTGAGTGACAGGAGCACTGTGAACACCTCAACATTAAAATTGACTTTGCTGAACTCTGTGGAAGGAAGGATATGTGTAAGGCATCACGTGGAGCATGTGTGTCACCTTTCCTTTTTGCTCCTGGGTGGCACTGGTGACAAACTTGCACTAATTTGGGTGGGTTAGAAATAATCTTTTGACTCTCCAGGGACTCTTAATGGAATTTAAACTTTTGAGCTTTTTAAGGAACTTTGGAAAAAAACTGTTGGACATTGAGAATGTCAGGGGAGAATTTTAAACTTCTTTTGATGGTATTTTATGAGCTCTAATTCAAACATTTTGTTTAAAATTTAGTCTAATGAATATTAATTTATTAATTAGCTGCTGTAAACTCTCAGTCCTCTCCACTGTTCAGTGACAGTGATGTCTGTGTGCTTGTGCTCCATTCTTCCTTCAGTTTTCACCAATAAACCTTCGCTCTCCTGGGCCTGCAAGAATTTATTCTGTTGATCTTTGGATTTTGTCAGGTTTCCTTTCTTCTCTGGACTGCTATAAGTAAAATAAAATCTGTGATTTGGTTTTCGATAATGATCCTTGTCCGTTAATTGATACCCAGAAAAGTTTTCATTCTTTAATAGTGCAGCCACTTTTTTATTGTGTTTCAGCTTATTCTATTGTTCCCTGCTGTATTGTCTGCCACATTAGTTTAAACAGAATAGTGGATTCTTTTTTTTCCTCTTCATACCTTTCATTCACTCTATTGATTTACCAGTCCTTTGTAGTCTTACTGTCAATTGTCTTGATCTCTTTAATTCCTAATATACAGCATTTTTGTCACACATTAAAAAAAGATGTCAGTCTATCTGATTTTGCATTCAAAGGAAATTCAGATTTTTGAAATAATAAGCCTTGTGTTAGAACTTCTGCTTCTTTGACACCTTTAGATCAAAGGGAAAAGCAACAGGGTTTTTAATAGATACTCTTAGATGTAAATCATATTGAAAGACTAAGCAAAAGTAGAACAGTCCTGACTTTTCCTTTCAGAGAGGCAGCCTCTCTATTTATTAATTTTTCTCTCACATCCCAGAACTGGTTTCACACCTGAACGTGTTCAGCAGAGTGTCCAAACAACATCCTGCAGTTTCCACGTCTCGTGTTCTCACCTCCACAGACGAAGTTTGAAGACAGCATTTGTGTAGAACTCAGCAGGTATGAGGCATTTTTGAATTCTTTGAGCCGGGGTGGGATTTCACCAAAACCAGGGGGGTGAGTGCTACCAACTCCCAGCTCTGGCTTTGCAGTGCCAGATAACTTCAGATCTGCATTTGAAGTGTCAGCTAACTCCACTGCAGTCAGCCAGCAGATGGAATGCATTTCTGGGGTGAATGTCCTGCATTCCTGGGTGAGAGAAAGTTCATCTGAGTTTTCCAGCATCAACAGAGTTTTGGTGCATCTGTACCTTGACATCTCTTTTCCAAACGTGTCGTTCTCAAAGTTGGCAATACCTGGTCTGAACTTTCTGTTACCATGCTTAACCCAACACTCTCTAGCCTCATTTCTCTGCTGAGATGAGCTGCTGATTCTTTGTCCTCTCAAGGTGCTCGTGGTGGAGGAAAAGGCTTTATTGCCCATGGCATTCATTCATGTAGCGTATCATTTAGAGGCCCCTTGTAAGTTGAAGCCTTCTATTTCTGGTTTGCTCTCCAAAGTAATGAAAGATTAAACTGAAATTAATATTTTAAGAGAATTGCTGTTAAGTTCATTTAGCCAATTGAGTGTCTACAGAGACACCAAGACAACCTTTCAGTATTTGAACTGAAGATAAACATGAACACACTTAAGCAGTCCAATATTATCGTAATAAATTATTCTAAAATATCGTTCTAAGCCATCATAGTGTTTTACCATAAATGTTATCAGTTTATTTTAAGCACTTTTAGAAAGCACCATCCTCTTTCACAAGGTGGTTAAAGTACAGAGCTGTGGTTCTATAGTGGTCATGGGGAACCTGTAAATGGACATTTCTCAGCTTAATGGTTATGATGTTGCTGCAGCCCTCATGTGTGAAGCTCTGTTCATTCTGTTCCTTGCTGCCACTTCATTCTCCAGGAACTCGCCATTAGTATCTGATTCTTTATCTCTGCTCAGCCTTATAAATGTGATATTACATAGCATCTTAGGGGAAATAATTGTCTCCTGAGAGTTATTAAATCATAAGGTCATCAGATGGAAAGAAATCTCCAGTCCAGCATTCTGCTCAGAGTAGGGTCAGCTAACAATAACTGCTCAGAAATGCTAAAGACCAGAAATTAGTTAAGGGTTGTGGTGGGTTTGGTTTTTGGTTTTTTTTTTCTTTTCTTGTGGTTGGTTTGGTTTGGTTTTTTTTGTTTGGATTTTTTTCTTTGTTTTGGTTTTGTTTGTTTTGTTTTTTGTTATTGTTTAATTAACTGAACTCTATGGAATACAATACATTCACTAGAACCACCAAATTGTTATTGCTTATTTGCTAGGTGCATGATGAGATTTAGCTGCAGTACTGTTTTCACACCATATTTGTATTTTTTGAAGGCAGACTCATAAGCCAACAAAGCAGAGTTGATTTGTAGTATTATAAAAACTATTCATCTGCTGTAATCCACTATAGCATCATTAAGAAAGATAAAAAGCAGTTGTCTCTCCAAATCTTTTAACTTAAAGGCATTTTGTATTTTTTTACTAGTTTCTATTCTGAGACATTAGAATGGCACGAGGCATTAGATAACCCTTAGCAAGTAAAGTATTTGCTCAGACAATTTATTAAACCATCTTTTTCTCTTCAGAGATGACCCTTCTTTTTCTCAAATCATAGAAATACATGAAAATTGTGTAAAAGGTTTAACTTAAGACTGGTAGAGGAAGAAAATGATCTCCTAGGGATTGCATTTTTCTACCAAGCCACAGCAGGTCAGAGTTGCATATTAATAAGTTCCCATTTTTTCTTGACCTTGCAGAGGGGTCCTGACTCTCCTCATCGTTAACTGTGAATTGTCACACTTTTTGTACCTGAAGTCTTTATTTTTGCTGGAATTAGGCATAAATGTGCTTGAATTATTCCTGTAGATATTTTGCTGACGAGTTGGTTGTTGATGTGTGCTGCGTAGGGTTTGAAGAGATGTTAAAAAAGCACCTAAACAAACCAAGTACCCCGAGGGAGCTGGGGATGTTCAGCCTGGAGAAAAGGAGACTCAGAGGTGACCTTATCACTCTCCACAACTCCCTGAAAGGTGCCTGTGCTCAGCTGGGGTTGGTCTCTTTCTCCAGGCAGCAGCTGACAGAAGGAGAGGACACAGCTTTGAGCTGAGCCAAGGGAAATACAGGCTGGGTATCAGGGAAAAGCTTTTTACAGAAAGGATGATAAAGTATTGGAATGCTCTGCCTGGGGAGGGGGTGGATTCACCATCCCTGGGTGTGTTTAAGACAAGACTGGATGTGGCACTCGGTGCCAGGGCTGAGTTGAGGTATCAGGGTTGGGTTGGACTCGATGATCTTGGAGGTGATTCCGTTTGTGAATTCTGTGTGAAAACCACTGATGATGTTGATCAGTGGGAGGAAGTCTTACACTTTTTAACCAGTCTCAGCTATGCTGAGACTTTAAAGTGGGAAGAGCAGCAACTCTCCCATCCTGTCTGGAGAGAATGCAGAGTGTACTGAGGGTGTCTGTCTGCAGCTCCTCACCCTCACCTGCGATTTCCAGACCTCTGTGAGGCCTCTGGTGGCCATGGCTTCTCTGTGTTTTGTTCCAGAGCTGTGGATTGCTGTATCCATCAGAGTTCTGGAACTGGCAAATCTCCATTGTCCCTTTCACCTCAGTAATACCATTAAAGTGGTAGATTAGCCAGAAGAGGAAATGTGAAGATGGAGGCCACTGCCACAAAAGCCAGGAAGGTCACAGGGGGCTCAGTACTTGACTTCTCACCACACAATGATGATGTGTCCGCTCCTGGGCATTCCTTTAGACTCAGTATCTTTGGATTCATCAAGAAATGATGAAGGAAATCTACAGGTTGATGCTGTTTTTTACCAGTTCTTCTGTTGTTGTATTGAATTTGGAAAAGTACAGTTCACAGCAGCAAGAAATTGCTGCCAGGCTTTGTGTGAGCCATCGGAGCCTGCAGGTGTTCTCTGCAAAGGGAGCTGTGACACTTCAGGCTTCTCACTGCTTCCTCCTGTGTTACTCCTGAATTCTTTCACTCTGTTCCTGAACTGTTAAAGAGTGAACAGGAGCAAAGCCGAGCTCAAGCTGCAGTTTTATAAATAACCTGACCAAGGGGTTTGGTCTTTTCTTTGTCTTAGCCAGGCTCAGTTCAGTCATGCAAAACACGTGACTGCCTCTCCTTTTCTCCTCCATAAAGGATTAATGTCCGTTGCAATAGCTCTGAGGGAAATCACGTGTTTAAAATTATATGCTGAAATCATAAATTTGAGTGTCAGACAAAACATTTTTGGATTCAGACTGAGAATGAGTTATGTGCACAATACCCTTAGGAAACCGGTAGAGATAGACTGCAATATCCTGTCATCAGGATGCCTCATCAGGACCTCCTCTGCCACTAGGAGAAGCTGTAAACCTCAGCTGAACCATTTCTAGGTTAACCTAAAGATATATTTCACTTTGTGCTTCATTTCCTCACGCCTAGATTATAAATGTTCACCCCACCTATCTTATAGCATTTCTTCCTTTATAAGGAAAATGTCATTTTCTTTCACTTCAGTTCTGAATTTGTGAAAAAAAAAAAAAAAAAAGATAGGAAAAAATGATATAAACTCATTTGAGAAGGGAGGTTTGTCTTAAGAACCTGTTTTCCAAATTGCCCACTATTTTGGCCACCACCTTGAAGCATAATAATTCTAAAGCTTTTGAGTCAGCAGGTGGAGAGTTTGGAATAGCCCTGTATTAAATAGTAAGCAATTTTCAACTGTAACTGTAGAGAACTGCTATTCAGCTGTAATATATGGAAAATAAGTAAAATAATTCACTTGTGTAATACCTGCATTGCATTTTAAAGTTTAACATCTCAGCAGTTTTTATGAGAAGGGAAGTATTATATGACAAATCGTATACCTTGTGTTAATTAGAAGATGTGCTTAACTCTGCCATTAGATCAACTTTCTTCTTCAGAAGGCTCTTACTCCAAACTTATATATTGAGTGAAAAAAGTCAGGTCTGTTCAGAGGTCCCTGAGAGAAAGACCCTATGAATCTTGCTGGGAAGATCTTCACAAAAGCAGGTGAAACTATCAGATACAATTTCGGTGGAAATAGTCCCTCATACATGAAAGTGAAAAATAAGCCAATAGTGAAGCCACTGTGAGAGGGAAGTTCTGAAAGTTGCAGAGCTCCATCACTCACAAGTTAAAAATGTCTTTTGGTAAGAAAAAGACTGTGTTTTTCCATAATAATATTTATTATTATTTTTACTGTTGCATGTACTGTTCTTTTCCCCTTCTCTACAATCTTTAATCGCAGAATCGTGGAATGGTTTGGGTTGGAAGGGACCTTAAAGGTCATCTTGTCCCACCTCCTGCCATGGGCAGGGACAACTCCCACTGTCCCAGGCTGCTCCAGCCTGGCCTTGGGCACTGCCAGGGATCCAGGGCAGCCACAGCTTCTCGAGGCACCCTGTGCCTTCACCACAGTGAAGGAAAACTCAAATGGTTAAATCGCGAAACTTCACTGAAAAAGTTCGCCTGAAATAAGTCAGATTTTGGTAAAGAAAATAGAACTCATCAGTAGATTCTCATAATTCTGCTGTCAGATTTAATGGAGAATTAGATTTCTGTTGCAGGAATTTATATGATGATAACAAAGTGGTATTTCACCAGGGCAGATCTGAAGATGCTGTTCCGTATCTGTTGTAGATGACCATAAGTGATACTGATCTTAATTGTTGAAGCAGACTCTCCAGCCCTGTGGCTCTACCAATGAGTTTATTCTTCAAAACTTTCAGAGATTGAATTTTAAGGCATGGAAAAAGACAGTCTATGAAGGTATTATTCAAAAAGCTTCCTCAGCATTTTTTTTTCACCTCAAGCTACCCCTAGATGTTGTAAAAAAGTAAATAAATTAGGCATATTTATTCTGTTCGCTTTGAAGATTTCCAGAGAAATTTGTACAAAGGAAGACACGCTCAAAATAATTTAATGGTGTCTGGATTTCCCTGGTGCTGAGCTGCTACAGATGTCATTCCAATGTGTGTGCAAAACAGGTTTCTTGACAGGTGTGCTTTTTTTCTCTCACACTGCAAGAAAATGCACATTAGCAAATTAGACAATCTTTGTATGAAACATCAGACACAATTTGGGGGTTTCTGAGGATGATAAATTTCTTTTTGGTCTAACATCTGGATCTCGTTATTTCAGTGGTTTTTCCTCAGTGATAGAAACATTGTCTAATGTGCGCCTTCTGTCACGTTGATTGGTTTAAATGTTGATTTGGGAGAACAAAGGATAACCTTTTAGTACTTTATTTCTACCGCTTGAATTTGTTATGGTATTGCCTAGATAGAAGAAAAACGGTTTTTAAACTCTGGGGAGCAGATGGTTCTAAAAACTTTTAGGGAATAGAGTTTTGCACCAATTTTCGGCCAAGTGCAAGGATTTATGCCTGGTGGTGTAAACAGAACTTGATTAAAAACAAGAAAGAGCCAAATGAAAATAAAATATTTCCCAAAGAATGGCACGAAGCTGTGTCAGGGGAGGATTAGGTTGGATATCAGGAGAAGGTTCTTCCCCCAGAGGGTGGTTGGGCACTGACCAGGCTCCCCAGGGAATGGGCACTGCCCCAAACCTGACAGAGATCAGGAAGCCTTTGGACAGCATTCCTGGGCTCCTGGAGGAATTGTTGGGATTCTCCTGAGCAGGGCCAGGAGCTGGATTTTGATGATTCTTGTGGGTCCCTTCCAGCTTAGGCTGCTCTGTGATTCTGTGGAATACATTTAATATCATGTGACAGTGTCAGCTTTGCCAAAAGGTCACTCTTTTGGTTTTTTTGGCACGTTTTAGATTCAAATCTTTGAATCCAGAGCTCTATTCTCACAATTACCATGGATTCCCTTTGACTTTTCCGTTTGTTTCTAGGGAATTCTGTATCATTGGTGAAAGCTACGAAGTTCTGTGTGATCAGGCAGCGCTTGTGCTGAAAACACTGCCACGAGAACACTGACCTGATTTTTGATTGGCAGTATTGAAGTTAATTTCAATTCTGCTTGGAATTATCAGAAGAAGAGCTGGATGAATGCTCGTGTGGATGTTGTAGAAAGGCCAGCTCCAAATGCCAATTAACAGTGTGTTCATGGGTCACTAAAAATATTTAAAAGCAACTTTTGACGGGATGGTAATTTCAGATACAGACCTTCCACAGGAAATAACCCTGAAATTAGATCATGGTCCTGTTGGTTTTATTGATTGATTTAACACTTTTGGAAGCTCCCAATGTACTTAAAAGAATCACGGGCTCCATCTCTGGCATCCATTTAACTTCTGTCACCATCGCAGTGTTGGCACTGTAGGATTGGCACACAAAGACACAGCCTCAACGTCGGCAGCAGGAGGATGAAACAACTGAAAATGCTTCCATCAGTTTGAGTAGAAGGGGAGTTTTTGGTGAGGGCGGTGAGTTCATTAGTATTTATTTGTTTTGTATGAGTTGGAAAGACACCAAACAGTAAATCAGCCTGACAGCAGAATTTCCCTCTCTTCCCAAGCAAGCAGTGCAGCCTCTGCAAAAGAGGAGGAGTGCCCTTGTTTGTTGTTCAGTCAGAAAAAATGAAATGAACGTATAAAAAAACATTTTAAAAACCCCCAAACTATTTTTAAAATAGCCCTTTAAATAAATGGAATCACTAAGACATTTCAATGCAGAGCTGAACATGAGGCCATGATCCTCCTCGCTTTGGGTACGCTGATTTATTTTATGCTTCCAGAGAAGATAATCCTGTGCCTAATCACAGCCTTGTTTAAAGATACTGCTGTTTTGATAAAATCTATAAATGTGATTTTCACAACTGGCCAAAACTTTGCAATATGTGAGAGCACAAAGGGTTTTAGTTCAGATTTTAACCCATTATCCAAGCACGTGTTTAGTGTTTTACTTGTGGAAGTGCTAGGACTACTCAGAGCTCACGCTTTAAATATTATTGCAGGGTGTTGGACTGAGCTGTTCCAGAGAACACCTCAACCCAAGTGTTAATAGATAACATCTAGCAAAGGTGTGTGCAGATTTACTATTTAGATAGAAGGGTTTTCCAGTTTGGAATATAATTTAGTCTGTAGCATCTCCAGGAATGTTTTTTTTCTTTATCATCTAATCTTTAAACATCTTCCAGTAAAAGACATTTGATGGTTAAATATTAATAGTGGCACAGAAGAATGGAGATGATAAGGCAGTATAATACGTGGGAGTGACACGGAAGAATAGCTTGGGATTAATTCTGAGAATGTTATGATCAGGTTAATGCTGCCTGCAATATTCTCACTATATCCCTTTTATTTAATTTTTAATAATTTATTTTTCATTTAGATAAAATAAAAGTCGGATCACAATAAGAAATTGTATTTGCCAATGAGGGTTTGTATTGCTGAAATTTTATAAATCGTGTCAAAAGTGATAGTGATATTTTGATGAAAAATGTAAGCCTGAAAAGACGACTTTAGCAGTAAAAATAAATTTAGAAAGTATTACATTTGTAACAGTAGCTTACATTTGATTTTACAAGTTGAAACAAAAGAAATAGAAGAAAAAAAATCAGCTAAGTTATAATACAGACTTTTTTTTCTTTTTTTATTAAAGGAAAAAGTTAGTCTAAATTTTTTTCTTCCCAAAACTAACTCCCAGTTTAAAAAATGATATGAAATATTTGTTTATGTAAGATGCAAAGACTGATGGCTGTGAGCAGCTAGGTAATAGATTATGCAGCCAGAAGGGAGTATTGTTGTCAGCCAGTCTGACTTCATGAATTAATTTTTGTTTGTATTGGTGCAGATCTTAGAGAAAAAAAAAAAAAAAACAAAAAACCAACGCATCTTTAAGATGATTAGCGTTGAAAAATCTTCTGTTTGTCCCTATGCTGGCACCGTTACAAAATGGAACCTTCTCTTTGACTGTTTTTAATTTATCTTCCAGCCCTTTAATCTCATATTTCTGTCTGGTAGACTGAGCCAATTGCCAAATTTTTCATCTCCAGAGCAAGAGCTGATCTCAAAGGCTTGACCTTAAACTTTTTGATAAATAAAGTGTAGGGAGCTATGTCCTCCTATGCATATTGTCCTGACATTTGGCCATTTTCATGGAATTCATCTGTACCCTCTTGTGGTTAAGGTTTGTTTTAATGGCTGCTCAGAACATATCCTGAACAGCTTTGCTTACCTCATTTTTTTTTTTTTT
>WEKY01048621.1:111877-133048 GCA_013390045.1 Picathartes gymnocephalus | reverse complement strand
TTTTTTTTTTTTTTTGGTGAGTATCAGACCTCTTGCATTTGTTGGAATTTCCCTTCCTGGCCGATTATCCCCTGGAGTTGCAGTGGCTTTGTCAAGAGCCGTTGCTGGTCAGGACAGTCTCTGTCGTGGTACAATCATCATTCTTGGGCTCTGCTGAGGGTGTGGCTGTGTTTGGCTGTCTCGGAGGAAATATTGCCTCATGTGAGCACCTTCCCGAGCTCTCCAGGCTGCCTTGGCCTCAGGGCCTGCCCACTCAAAGCCAAAATCTCAGTGCTTTTTATCCCCATGGATCCGGGACATTCACCAGACAGCAGATTAGGTGGTTGTTGTCCAATTAAGCAAATGGTGACAATTTTACTTCTACAGCTGTGCTTGAAGACTCATTAATTAGTTACATTTATTCAACCTAGCTCAGGCCTTCTTGACTTTGTATTATTCTTTCTATTTACTTAAAGTATGCAGGATCAGTTATATTTCCCTAAAATTAATAATCTGCTGGGTTGCATATCAGCTTTTCCTTAATTCAGTTTGGAATTAGGATTTACTAGATGTGGATCTTTCGTGCAGGGTGTCTCCCTAAAATCCATCTTGTACCAAGAGAACTACTGTAATCCACCAGAACACAAGAGAATGTAAACACTTACCCACGGACAGGGCTTTATGTACCTGCAGCTATTTTTAGCATTTTAACCAGCTCAGTTTAGGATCTTTCCCTGCTGAAGTTAATTGGAAGTGGCAGGCAATCATCACAGGTGAGGCAGTCAGAAACACCTTTATTCAGGAAAGAACTCGTTTGTATTTTGTCTGTGCCATGATGTTTAATGAAATTCCTGGTGCACTGGATGATAAATATGTCTGTTTTACTCGTCCAGTTTCATTAGGCTTTGTTGTTGTTGTTGGATTTGCTGTAATTAGATGTCATTTGTGAACTTTTTAGAATTATACCTTCTTCTCTTACTTCTACCAGATTTTTACAGGCGTACAACTTAGAATAAAATTAGAATACCTCAGCGAGATTCAATTCTTAGTGTTTTTTAATGGCTTTTCAGATGATTTGTGTATTTTTGACTTTTTTTTCTTGTTTTGTTAACGCTTGCTTAGAATAGAATCAGAAAATTTTTTTCCTCTTCTGACTAAACAAGTACTAGACTATTTGCAGATCACTTTTTACACAAAACATTTCCTTTGGTGTGAATCACTGAGGAATTTAGTGTTTAATAATCTGAATGCATCTTTCACTGCTCTGCTGTAGTTATGGTGCCTGAGCCAAATGGGAGTTGATGGCTTTTCTAATGGGCCTTTAGTCCTCGGGTTTAGGCACGATATTCCTTCTTCCTCGGACTTCTCCTCTGTCCTGGCCCTTGTTCCCAGCTGAATTCCCAAGTTCTTGCTGGGTTTGGTGCTGTTGTTGTTGTTGAGGTGACACCCCGGGGGTCACAGCACGGCCACAGTTCATCACCAAAGGCCAAAAAACCCCTTTGGAACAGGAGGGTAAAGCAAATAAATTACAGCTCTTACCAAGCACTCTGACTCCTTGTCAAGAGAGGTTAATGCTAAATTGAATTGTAATGAAGTGCTTTGATTTGGGAGTGGCTAAATTTTGGATTAAAAAGTCAAAGTTTTACAGAAGTTGTGAGTGGCCCTTTTTTATCTGTTCAGAGCAGTGAATTTTGGCATTTGCTGTTAAATAGCAGTGTTGAAGATACCTTGACACAGCTTCTTGATCTACCTGTTTAACTTGAAAACAACTTCTGATTTTAAAAATTATTAAATTGAGAGACTCTTTTTACTGACTAGGTTCTTATTCAATTAGATTATATGTGCAGTCTGATATTTGCAATATTAGTGAAATACCGAAGGCAGTTCTAGCTCTGCAGTAACATAATTTTAATTATCTCTGACATAGGGCCCCTTTGAAGCTTCCCCATTGATTTATTTTTTGAAGTTTGATATCAATCCAGATTGTGTACTGCAAATATATTCCAAAAAGAAGTCATGCTGCTTGTGTTTGCACTGCAGCTCACAGCGGACACTAAAACTGAGGTCTTGATTGAAATGATGTCAATACAACCTTGAAAATGACCAGACCCCTCCACCACACCAAAAAACCCAGAAAACGTTCTCCTGTATAGTAACCTTCATCTCCCTGCTATGATCATGTAATTAATTACAAAAAATATTTTGAAGTGAATAAGGGAAGGTAGAAAGAACTTTAAACATGTTGAAAAATAGCGATAACTGGTCAGCGTTTTGTAACTTTATCTAATTATTTTCCATAAATGAAGTAGAATTTTACACTGAGTACTGAAAGTTCCCTTTCAGTGATGTAACCTTATCTTCAAGAAGTTCTAGAGGGAAATTGTCACATTTCTGACCCTTGCAATGTAAATCCTCTTAGCAGAGAGTCCAGACCCACTTTCTGTACCCGGGTGGGGCACACTGGAATAAAGAGCTGGAGCCAGACCCACGTCCTGCTCACCTCATCCCCTGCAGGGGCTGCAGGGCTGTGTCGCTCTGACCCTGCCTGTGCTCGTGTGCCCTGATGGAAAACCAACCAATCCTTCCCAGGCCAGTCCCTGGCTCAGAGCAGATGTCGATATTCAGGTTAAGTCTATCATTAGTGCCACTAAATTTTGTTATTCTTGTGCCTATCCTACCTGTGTGGTGTGATTTATTTTTTTAGAGTTGCACAGCACATAGAGGTGCATCCAAAATGGTGTAGGCTGATATATAAACTGTCAGTAAACAACCTGAAACACTACTCAAATAAAATCTTTGTGGTCCTGACCCCTTGCCTCCTGTTCAGTTCTCATATTAGACTTCTGCTTTACTAGAAAAAACACCAGGATACTTTCCATGGAGTTTATTTGATTTCTTGAACTGACCTGAGTGGCAAAGTAAAATTTTAATATTTAATAGTTGGGAGAGGTGCACAACTGGGGAAAAAAATAAAATATGTATTTGAAGCTGCTTCGAAGCTTCTTGCAAAGTATATTTATGGTTGGTTGCTATAATAGAATTTTAAATCGAGGAGGAGTAAGACCACTGTTGTGGATAACAGAGAGTTTCTAATGGGAAACAAAAAACTGCAGCTGGTTTGCAGTTAAAAGATTTTGCTTTTCATTGAAATGGAAATCCATTGCTTCCTTCAGCTTGCTTTGAGAAACATGCAAAGTGTAGAGTTGATTATCAGGCTGAGGGTGAAATGCTGCAGCATTCCACAATCATGGCTGGTATTTCTGTTGAGTGAGTAATCAGGGAAGCTCTCATTAAATTACCGTTTACTGCAAATGTGCCACAGCAATGGGAGGCAGCAGCTTTGCCTCTCCTGACACGTCCCCGGCAGGCTGCAGCCCTGGGGACACGAAATCCTCCCAGCCAAGGGGGGCAGCAACATAACCACATCCTGGGCCATGAGGAGCCCCCAGCTTTTCCTCCCCTTTTACACAGAAATATCTTACTGGAATTAAGGCTGAGCTGGTAATTATGCTGCTAATACACGAGACAGCACATAATTCCTCTCTGAAAGCTCCTTGATGATGCCAAATGCACTCGTGTTCTTACACAAGCTCAATTTCCTTTTCCTCTGAAAAGTATCCAACCACCACAGCAATTCGGGTCCTTACAAATACCTTGTATTTATTATTTACTTTTTACCCTGGTGGAATGCAGATATAACAGAGAGCTGTATGAGGAAGAGGTAGTGACAACTGACACATTGATTCTGATGTAGGTTTTAAAATATTGATATTATTTTTCGAAGCCAGATCTATGCTTTTGTTGCTTTACATTAAAGCACCTTTTTGGTTGCTTACTGCACAAACTTTCTCCTATAGGATGTGAAGGAGATCAGCAAAGAGGAATAATGCTTTTAGACTTCCAAAACTGTTTGGACAAATCCAAGCAGTTCTGGTGACACCCGTGTTTAACATCAGCCCTTTCCAACTGCATTTCAGTTGTAAATATTTCCTCATTGGAAGCACCATAGGATTCTCTAGGAAAAATACCAGTCTCCTGAGGTTTTGCTCATTTAAATTCAGAATCAGATGGCATCAGGCAGAAAAGAAGTCATCCCCTTATCCTGACATTTCAGAAAAGGAACTTTCTTCTAGGGTGTAGCCCTCTATGAACTTAAATAAGAAGCACAGCCTAAGGAAACATCCACTTTTCACTTTGCATAAAGCAGAAATTTGCTTGTGGAGGATGATATTGCTGTTGAAGGCTCATTTTTAAAATGCTACTGTTTTAAAGGTTTCGTAAGCTTAAAAGTAAGCTGTAAACAGGATTTCCAATGTGAATCCCTACAAAACTCCAGGTCAGGATTTAGCCAAGTTGGGATGTGACTTTTAATTGGAAATTGGATGAAATTGAAACATCAGAACATTAAAATGTCATAATTATTAAGAAGAGATATTTCTGAAACGTTGTACCACTAATCAGTGAACTGACTGGAAATGGCAAAAGAGCTCCTCAGAGATTTACCTGGATATTCTGGAATGCCCTGTGGAGGTCTTTGTCACCTGTTTCAGATAGATAGAATGGGGAGAAAATAGGACAAAGGCCCTCACTAAGTCCACCAAATCCCCAAATTATTGTCCCTATTGTTCTGTTCCAGCTGTGCAGGCGGACATTTCATGATGTCTCAGAGGAATGGGGAAGGCAGATGTGGAAGGGTCTTTGCATGAAGTGGAAAAACACGTCCATGAACAACCTGTTTGCAGCTGCAGGTGTTCTGTAGGACTTGGGTTGCTGGGTGCCTCGTCCACGTGGGTTGTCCCTGTGTGAAATGAGAATAATTCTATTATAAATCCTACTCTGGCAGCATTCCCAGTGAATAGCTGTTCCTGTCAGTCATTGCCATCATAATCATGGGGGATATTAGGGATATCTTTCTCTTTCATCTAGACAAAAATAATCACGAATGAATTCCTCCAGATGAAGCTGTAGGATCATTGCACCAAAAATTGCCATATTTAGGGCTGGAGAACTTGAATATCTTGAGAGCTTTGGAGGATATGTGTGAGATTTTACTTAATTCAGTATGGGTATTGGAAGAGTTATCGTGGAGAATTTTGTAATAATTTGCTTCATTTGATTCTGACAATTCAAAATTCATCTATAATTACAATGTAGCTTTTAAACTTTATCAATTTTAACAACATTCAAATTTGACATTCCACTTAAAACAGAGGATATCTGTTGTATTTTATCATGTTAATTTTGGGAATGGAAATGGCAAAAATGATCAGTCTACCTTTTGCTTCTGTGTTTGAAACACACTTTTATGAGAACAAGTACACACGTCAGACATGACACAGCTTCGTTTCCAATGCTGTCGTTCTTATCTTCAATGATATCTGACTACTAATGATCTCCAAATTAATTACAGGGGCACCTAAGGCATTATTTCCTTAAAATACTGTGAGAGTTTATTTCTTATGTGAGGTCATACATTTTTTCCTTGTCTATTGAGAGCTCCTGAGTGCTGTTACAAATCAGATATATGATGTTGCTTTAAATAAACAAATGTAAATCATGCACTAAAATCATATTAATGCCAGAGCAACATGCACTGGGTGTTATTTCTCAGGATGCTGTTGTGTGTACATGTTTTATGCAGAGAACTTTGACACCAGGCTTTGATCTGCCTTAAGTGGAGCACATAGGGGAGATCCTGGGTGGCTGCAAGTGCTGCTCTGAGATGTTCTCATACAAAATATCTCCCTTGTTTGGCTGTAAGACAAAATGCACTGCCTGCTTTGACTCGTCTGCTCTTCATCTAGAGTCTCATTTGCTTTCCATGCTCTGTTGTTCAGTCTCTGGAAGCAGCACTGATAGATAAATGTTATTTAAGAAAAAAATATACTCTGCAAGTGGTGACCATCTCTAGGTTGTCCCAGCTTAAACTCAGATTTTTTTGGTAGAATACGTGGCCCAGTTTTTGTGTTATGCAGTTTGAAGGACTCATTCAAGGTCCACATCATCACCCAGACAGAAGACACACAGTCACAGGCCAAATTTAGGAATTAATGATCCTAGCTGCTGCACGCAGGCTACAGTTACCTTCAGTTTAACTATTCTGCACTTGTTTGTAGGATTGGCACAACAAAAGGCCCTGCCTTGTGGGGTTCTGTAGTCTGGAGGCTCTTCTGTGTTTTAGCTTGATCTGATGCCCATTCCAGAGGCAAAGGAAGCAGAATAAACTTCAGATAAAAGCTGCCTCTCACTCTCATCATGAAACAGCTGAGAGATTAAAACGATGGGAGAGGCTGCACTGGTTCTGCTCTTTCCTCGGGCTGAGAGGGAGAGAGGAGCATCCTCCCTGTGCTGCTCCAGCCGCCGGGCTGGGGGCACGCGGGGTGTGCTGCTCTCCCATTCCTGCTGCAGGGATTCATTCACCTGTGGGAAGCTGCTCCCTGGGTCCTGGGACCAGGAAAAGCTGCTGGGAATGGTCCTGCTGTGGTCAGCACCCAGCTTGGGGAGTTCTCCTATTTCAATGTTCCTCAGTGCCTTTATCTCCCTTGGGTAAATGGACAGCCGTGGTTGCTCAATTTTCATTCCAGAAAAGCTTTCTGTGGATTGTCAGCCTCAAATCTCAGGTTTTTCTCAGTGCTGGGGTTGCAGCTTGTCATGCTGGTGAAAGGAGGATGTCTCTCAGGAAGGCTGCTGATCAGCCACGTCCTCCTTCCCTTCAGAGCTGTTATTCAGTGTCAATATTTTTTTTCATTTCACTGCATCACCTTCTGTCTTTGATATCTGCAAATTCTTTAAGTAATTCTAAGTTTTCTCCCCTCAACTTCTAAAATATTATTTTTTCACATAGCTAAAGCAGAAGCCCAACCTTCAGTTCAGGAATCTTAATTGCAAAGCAAAGCCCATTTTTTTCAATATTTTTCTACAAGAGAGAGACAGCTTTGATAGTTTAATATCACACTGTCTTTCGCAGTGTCTTTCCTCACATGAGGCTAGAAGACAAAAATAAATCCACTAAAAATAGTAAGCTATTCTGGAATTTAACAAACTCAGAAATGAAACGGTCTAAAGTTAACAGTATTTCTCATCTGTTGTTTATCTCTTGAAATTGAGGATAGCTGAATTAAGCAGGCTCTAAACACAAGTTATTTAAGCCCAGGAATCCAACTATTCTAGAAAGGCCACCAGCATCCAGGGGTCCAGATAATATTGTATTCCTTCTTACATCTGTTTTGTAAATGTTAATAATGACGTTTGTTTTCAGAGTAAGTTCTGAAAACACATTTTTGGATGGTATTTATAGGAGCCGTGTACACTTAAGTACCTGAAGAAGGGGCTGCACTGTCCAAGGAGCTGAACTTATTTCCTTATAAATCTGGGTATTCCTGTCTTTCCATCAGCTCCTGATGGGAAAACTCATCGTTGTCAATTGACCAAAGGTGACCTCTGCTGTATAAACTCTGATGGATCAGGAAATGGATGTGCTGCTCAGCTGTGATCTTTTGCCTTCCTGTGTCTGACAGAATGCATTTATTGACCCCATTCTTCTGTTCAGCAATTCCTTAAAATATGCAATTTATGCTTTAAGTAAGAGTTGTAATTAGTCCCTCCACCTAGTTACTGTCAGAAACAAAGGATGCATCCAAGCCTCTCTCATTAGTATTCACACAAAGTGAATTGTTCCTTTCAGTTCTCGTTTGGTTATTATTTAACTGTTAATCCCAGAAGTTTATGGGCTGGTGTTACGATGATGATTATTTTTCTGGTTGCTGTCCAAGGGGTCATTTTGAAAGAGGCTCGTTGCAGAGGGGTTGCAGAGGATGTCGATTTGCAGGAGCATTTAATGTGCTTTGCTTCCCAGTCTCTCTCTGGCCGGGCAGGCAGCCAGGCACTGTCTGAGGTTTGCTTTGTGAGTCCTGAATCACTAATGCAAAGGCAGGGGAAGCACAGAGCCATCATCCCCATCTGTCCAATATTACTGCACATGGAACTGGCCCTATTGAACATATTGAATTAATTCCACTGCAGCGTTGCCCATCAAATTACTTGACTCTTTACATCACCCTTTTTTTGCTCCCTAATGCAAAACATCCATTTTATTTGACAAGACCTTCTTTGGCTTTGGCCTAAACAGAGGATGGGGATGATCTTGGCTCACTTTACTCTAAATAATCGTTCTTTAATTACGCTAGAGGTGGTATCATCTGCAGTAATTACTGAAAAGATGTCAGCTCTCAGATAATGGAGTAAAACATTAATGGAACTGAGCTGGCCCAGACCCTGACTCACAGAAAGAGCCACTCGTTCTGCTGTGACTTGGCATCACTCTCAGCCTAGTTAAGGTTTCAGCTCAGCACCTGACTTAGGACCTTTCTGAAGTACCATATATCATCATGCTGATGTCTTTTTTTTCTTTTTTTTCTTTTTTTTTTTTGTTTAAACATGAGTATTGCTTTTTCTTCAGAAAACAAATTATGGGTTAAGACAGATTTTTTGCAGCTACCTACCTGAGTAATAACTTCGAAACTTTCTCATAAGCCCCGACACCTTTTAAAGAGGCCCCTGAGATGGACAGGCCATACTGGCACAGAACATTTTAGGTTGATTAGCACCAGCAATAAAATCTTGGGTATAACTTGATCTGAATTATGGGTTAAGACAGATTTTTACAGCTACCTACCTGAGCAATATCTTTGAAACTTTCTCATAAGCCCCCACATATTTTAAAGAGGCCCCTGATACCCTGAGATGGACAGGCCATACTGACACAGAACTTTCTTAGGCTGATTAGCAGCAGCAGTTCAATCTTGGGTATGATTTGATCTGAAGAATTCTCTTCTCTTTGAGGAAACTACTGGATTGCTCACTTATAAATGAAAACTTGGCTTATCCCAGAAGCATTTAGGTTGGCAAAGGCCTCTGAGGTCATCGAGTCCAACCTTTGACTGATCACCACCTTGTCAATAATGAGAATAAACTTTTTCTGCAGGTGTGAGTGGAACAAAGCCAGAAGCTGATGTGTAGGTAATGCTTCCAGTTCCTCCCACGATGACAAAGGGACACTGACTCACAGGTCTGGAAGGCTCTGCTGGGAGATTCATTAACAATTGGCTTTCAGTCAATTCAGAGCATTCACAAAAAATATCCAAAAGCTACCGTGCTTGGAGATGTGCAGCTGTGACTTTCTAAATGGGTATCTTTGATCATACATCTCACGGCCTTGCTGAAGTCCTGTGAATGTAAAGGCCCAGTAAAATTATAATTATATAAATACACAATATTCCATGCCTTCTATGTGTTTCATACTGTGTAGTCTTCAGTCTCCTTTCTTTGCAGTTATTTAAGCTACTCATGAGTCCAACTTTCATATTCAAGCAAATAGAATCCAAATCTATCAATCTGTGGCTGACAGGAATACTTAGTGAAGCAACAACTGTCATTTGCTATTAAGTTAGACAGAAAATCTAATATAATTCCAATTAAAAATAAGCCAGATGAGATCTTCAGAAAGGACTTCTTCTGCATCTCCTCACATATGTTACTATTCAAATGAAAAAAAGTAACATATGTGGAGAGCACTTTGATCCATATGGTGTGCTCCCCTTGATATTTTTTCTATTAAAAACCTCTATACTGATAAGTCAGCCTTTTGATTTATATAGTTGCTTTTTCCTCACTATAGAATATTGAAGGTTGTTTTTCTTCCCTTTTCTGCCTCTTCTTCTCCTTCCCAGTTTTATCTCTATTTTCAGTGTCAGGAGGAAGTTTCAAGCCTGAAGTTTTAGGTGAGGAACAGGTGTGATGGATGCTGTTTGCCCTTTCTTCCCCAGGACAGCAGTGAAACCCCAGCTTGCAGAGGTCCCAGATAATGCCTGAAATTAGTTTTCCTCCCTGTTGAGCACAGCAAGGTGCTGTAGTGCACAGAATTCGGCACACATTTAAATGGCACACAGGGCATTCCGTGGATACCAAGTCTCTTGTTTTCAGATTCTCTCTTCTGTTTGCCTTTCTTCTGGAAATCAGCATTTCTTCTGGACCTTATGAAGTGTAAAATCTCAAAGGTTATTTGCTATTCAAAACCTGATTTAATTCCAGTTAAAACTTGGGTTTGATTTTTTTTTTTTTTTTTTTTGTTAGTATTTTTTTAAAAAGTGTTTTATCAAGTTTAAAGAATGTTGTATTTATTGACTGATTGATTAGCAGCTAAGACATAATGTAAATGCTGGCTGACAGGAAAATTTATTTATTAAACAGTGTTGGAATGACTTATTTGATTTTGCAGGAATGAATTAATTAGTTTTTTCTTCCTATATGACACTGTAGTGCAATCAAGAAGATTTCACCTGCATTTTTTCAGCTGGAATCCACTCGGCAGGGTTTTACACTCCAGGTGTTTGCAGCCCCATCTCTTTGTTGTGTTTTTGATGACCTACCTGTCCTTTTTCTCCTGTTTGTGTAAAATCCAGCACCACCTGCAGCTGTGCAGTTTCTCTGCTGACTCTGACTCTTTCAGTGCCCTCCTGCTCTGAGTTTTGGAACTGGAAGCCAAAAGCAGAGGGCCCCTTCTGGTGTGTCCGTGAGTCTCCCCAGCCCTTTGGCTGCAGGAGCAGCTCGCCCACGTGCAGCTTTGTGTGAAATTGATAAGAAGTAGAGTTAATCAAAGCACTCAAAAAAATCTGTGTACTGGAGGCATCAGAAATGTGTGAGAAAAAGGTTTGAAGAACTCTTCAGTGTCCTTTAATGTGCCGGGCACATTTCCTACTGCAGAAGTCTGGATAAGGTTGCACATTGTATTTAGGAAATTCAGAGGCTTTTTTTGAATTTTTGACGATACCGAAGCATACATTTATAAACAAAGATCCTCTTTGCTTTCACTGGAGGTTTCTGCTTGTAAATCAGTGTCAAGGTGTAGCCTGTGGGTTTTCTAAGGAAAGTTCAGGAGACAACCCTTAGAAAAAAAGAAGGCAGACACATTAATGAGAGAACTTAAATGAATGATGCAGTCCTTTTCCCCCTCCTCTCTTTCCCTGAAGATGGCCACTGGCACAGTACTTGTAATTATTTATTATTTTTGGATCTGCTCTGTAGACATAGCACGAGTCTGCTGCTCCTGTTGGGAGCATTCCCACGATGAATGCAGTGATCCTGTCACAGATTGTAGGGGAATTTATGGGTATGAATTTTTGCTGCACACATTGATTAACATCATTATTATTGCCTGCTCAGTTCTGTGTAGGATGCAGGAGCTCAGCTGAAGTTTTCGAGCCCTGTGAATGACACAAGGAGCACTTGAAGGAGAAGGGTTTCAGTCACTTAAAAGTATTTCTTTCAGTATAAAACCTTCTGTGGCTCTGAGAACCCTATTTTCCTGTGTCTATTTGGAGTGAGGGACATGATGAATATTTAACTTGAGTAGAAACATATCTGAGCGTGGCTGAACTGAAAATTCATATTATCAGAGAAGTGTTTAAATGACTTTCTTTTACTATACCAGTTTAAGTTAGCTTTTATTAAGACATGACACAGGCAGTATGTTAATGATGTGTGCTTTATTTTTTTAAAAAAATTGTTTTACATAAAAAGCATAGTTGCTGGTAATTTTTTGGTGAGTGTTATAATTGTTTCTAAGTTTTCTGTGCATTATATTGTAATTTTAGAATGCACATTTAAATCTTTAATGAACACTATCATAAACAAGTTAATAAAAACTGCTATTAAATTCTGTTGTGATGGGGAGAAAGTGATGTGCTATGAAAAACTGTATAGGAATAGCAATAGTAGTAAATATAATTTAATAGATTGGAATGAAAGGTGCATGGCACCAGCATAAAACTTAGAATGAAGACTCACTTAAATTTAAAGGGAGTAGTGCTTTGAAAAATGTGAGATTTTTTTTAAATATTCAATATTTCCCTATAAACCTAGAGTTTTACCTGAGAACATGAGAACAGCAACATTCAACTGGTATTTAGGAAGCTGAACCTTCATACCACTGTTTTCCAGTTCTCGATCAATCCAAAATCTTAATTTAGTATAACAAAAATAATGGTGGCATTTGACTTTCGATACTCTACGAGCTGATGTCGAGGTGAAAACTCATAAACTGCTGAAGAGCACAAGCCCTGTGTATCGTATTTTAGATTAATGAAGAAAAAAAGCTGAAAATCTTTCTGTATTTGCAGCTGGAACCATTCCCTGCAGTTGCCCGTGGTATCACCTTTGCCATGGTGCCACTGCCACCCCTCTGCAGTGTCAGAGATCTGGGAGATGCCAAAAAACCCCACAGTCTTTTCTACAATCATTTGCAAGTTTTGCACATTATCCTTTGAATGGAAGGACAATCTTTTGAGACGAAGTGCTGCAACGTGACATTGCATTAATTCATGAAAAGATATGAAAAAAGGGTATGAAAAGGACCTTGAATAAAGGAACTGTTGAAAGGATTGTGATTCTGACACTGACATCTGGATTTTACACTTACTTTTTAATTTTATTTTTTTTTTTTAAAGTACTTAGACTTAGAAAACAAACTTCCTGAGTATGTGGTTCTGCCTGGAAAACCTGCTGTGAGAGAAAGATGACAAAGGGAAAGATGACGGAAGGCAAAAGACAGATGTCTCTGGTGTCTCTGTGGAGGTGCAGTTTGCTTCTGGGGGTATTTGGAATCACTTGCCCAGCTCCTGTGAAGGCACTGGAGGAAAAGCCAATGACTGGATGCAGATTAAGCTCTCTTAGTGTAATATTTTTGTTTTAGGTTAGGCTGAGGCACAGTTGGTGGCTCTGGAATGGACAGTGGGCACAGTTTTGTTGTACAGGGAGGCAATAATTAGGCCTCAGTAATGAGGTGAGTGATACCACAACCAGCCAATCACATCTCCTGCAAAGGCAGCCTCTGGTTTCAGAACATTGAGATATGACAGAGCTTTCCCTTCTCTTAATTATGCCGGGCATTTCTGTTTCTTTGTTTGCTTTGTTTATTTGGATGGATTTTTTTTATTATTATTTTGCTCTGTTTTCTTTCAGCAGAGGCTGCAAAATGGATGGGTGGTGTTCCAGCTCTTTATTTCTGAACAAGCTATTGTCAAATTCTTGCTCAAAAGAGACACACAGCAGCAGATGAATTTATTACCATTGTAGTTTAGCTGAATTTCCAGAACTGCAGCGTGGTTTGGCATGGCTCAGTTCGAGCAGCACTTTGCTGGGAAGGTGTGGGTCAGGAGCTCATGTAGGAGCCAGGAGCTGAGCAGGACCTCCCTCAGTGCCTGGCTCCAGCTTTGCCTTGCTCTGCCCAGCGCTGTTACAGCCTAAATTCACAAGTTCTAAATGACAAATACTGTTCTCTATCCTTCTCTGTTAGATTAGCCAGGACAGTCCTCTGTCCATTCGCAGGTGGCAAGAGCTGAGTGCTCTCCTTGGTGTTTGCTGTAGTTCATAAATAACAAACCTGACCTTCGGCTTCCCCTGGTTTAACTGCTCTCCCCAAAGGCTGTGTTGGCTGCACAGATCTGAAGGGTTTGCTGGAGCCTGAGACTGTTGCTGAAGACTTTTTTGGAGAACAAAGCCTTGTTCAGATCCAGCAGCTCCATAGCTCCAGCTGACAGTGGAACAGTTTGCATTCTGCATTACGAAGATCCCTTCACGTTGTTCCAGCCAGAATCTCAAACTGATGGAACAACCCCAAAAACTTTAATGAAGTGAATGGAAAGAAAATACTGTGTTATATTAGCAGGAGTAAGAGTTTAGTCTATATTTGGGTACAGCTTAAACAATGCAGTGTGTAGAGATTAGTAGTGTTTCTTGATTCTGAGGAGAACAAGAAGATTAAATATATCTTGCTATGTTTGTGTGAAAGGTGAACTGCAGCCTGCTGGAGAGCACAAAACTTGATACAGTAGGGATTTGTCTATAAAGAAAATACAGATAATCCTGTAGAAAAGAAATATTTGATGTCCTCCTCATGCATTTGGTAACGCAGACTTAGCAATATGTTGATAATGGAACATTGTCCCTTTGTGTGATGTTGAAAGAAAAAAATAAATATCCTCTCTAATGCTCTTTGCCATGCTGCTTCTGGCTAACTCTGTGAACTCAGAGTGTTTGAATAGGTGGAAATACATCAAAAAAAAAATCTGTAAGACATCTTCCTCTTGTTAAGCCTAGATAGCTTTTTCTTTTATAATACACAAGCAATATCAAGAGTATCTGGAGGCCGTGGCTGTCTCCAGCACTACTGAAGAGTAGAATACTTATTTGCCACTTTGATTTTTCTTAAAAACTAGAAAACAAGATGGAGATATTATAAATGTTAACTAAGTGAGATTATATATAAAAGGAAATAATCTCTGAGGGTGTGACATTCTTTTCTAGCTGACTGTGTTGAGCGTGATTCCAAGACAAGGAATGTGCAGGTTTGTGGCTGGAATACAGCCCGTGATCCATGCTCTAGCTGAAAGCAGAGGAGAAGTTTGCCTGTCAGGTACCCATTGCAGGAAATATTTGATTTATAATTACAAGGAAACTGCATTGCAATGCAATTTTCCAACTTCTGTTCCCCTCCCAGCTTTGGTTTCCCTTGGATGGAAGCTCTGGGCATCATTTGTTCAAGGTGGCGTTGCATGCTCCTGTTAAATATTTGTGTGTGAAGGGATGGCTGAGAGGGATTCCAGGATTCAGAGCCCTCTGGAGAAGTTCAGCCCCACAGCCAGGGCCATCACTGGAGGCTGACCTGCCAGGATATCTGGGAACTTAAATTAGAATGTGCTTTCTGCTGGGCACACTCACTCAGGATTGATTATTGTCCCAAACAAAGGGTACAAACTGGGCAGTTTCCTTCCAGGAAAAAGCCAGTAAGGAAAGCAGCGTTTCTAACTGTGATTTAATGGGAAATTCTGCATTTCCCTACCCTATCCTAGGGATAATGTTTTGGACTCCTGGCATCTCTGTCTTTTTCACTGCAGGACGGTTGCCTGAGGCTGCTTTTTCAACAGCTGCCCTTGTTCTTGGTGCCTTCTCCTCCTCACTCTCTGCTGAAAGCTGGTGTGCTCTGCACCTCAGGGTGGGAGTCTGGGCGCTCCCAGGACACTCAGGCAGACACAGCTTATTCCTCTCTCAGCCTTTGAAGGGTTCAACGCAGAATAAACTGAGAACAAATTCATTGCTGCCACGTTGCTCTTCACAACAGCAGGGAACGTGCTCATGGATCACTCAGAGTTACTCTGCCATGACACGACAGCCTGGCCCAGCTGAGCAAAAACCAGATTTAGTTCCAGCTGCCCTTCTTTCAGCCACTCACTTAGAAGCAAAAGCCACTGTGATACAGCTTCAGTGATATTGGGTAGCTCACTGTCCCCTCAAAGGAAAGTATAAATCTTGAGCTTTCTTTGTCTTCTCTGTTTTAAACTAAACTTCTCAAACTAATCACAGGGTTTTTTTAACATTATTAGGTTTGATGCCGTAATTTGTCCATAATATCTGGAGGCACAATTGAAGAAAAAGAAATCCAGATTTTAAACACCCTGTGTTAGATTCTGTGTTCTGCTGCTCACATTATTTAATTTACAATTTTAGGCTCACATGATGCTGTCAGTATTAGATGCGGGTTTCGTCTGTTGTTAATACCTTCCATTTAGAAGTATATTTACTCATATATTTACAAAACCTCAACATATACAGAAGGAAATTGTCTAATGTAGTTTGACTCTGAACAAACAGCAACAACAGGAACTTCAGTTGAATTATTTAGGGAGGAAGGAAGAAATTCAGGAGAAATCAAGGTATTTTTATAAATAAATACTACTTCATACTATTAACTCTTTTCAAGCCCAAACAAGTTTGCATTGTTCCTCTTGACTCTTTCTCTCTTCTTGACTGAACCCCTTGCCAAGTTTTTGCTCTTCTGTGCTGTTGCCCTTTCCCAGTCCAAGGTGTGAGACAGGGATGAGAAACTGAATGAAGGCCCCAAAACCCAGGGGAAAATGGTCATTCCAGGCTGGAAGATTCTATTCCACCCTGCCCTGGTAACACCAGACAACACCAAGCCCAGTGGGGCTGAAGTTTCTCCATGAGAAGCTCTTGACAAAGCCCTGTGGTTGATCTTGCTCAGCTTTCAGAAGATAACGAGTTCCAGTCACCACTGGGCA
This sequence comes from Picathartes gymnocephalus, assembly GCA_013390045.1. NCBI lineage: Eukaryota > Metazoa > Chordata > Aves > Passeriformes > Picathartidae > Picathartes > Picathartes gymnocephalus. The sequence continues at coordinate 116,936 of WEKY01048621.1, read as the reverse complement.
GAGCCAGGTTTAAATCGATGACCTAAAGGTGAAATAAGAGACTCTTCTACTTGTTCTGCCTAACTGTCTCTAAAATTTCTGCTCTTTTGGGCAACTGAATAATTTCTTCTCAAAAGTCATGGGTTTCTCTGTAATGTTGCTGTATGGCTGCATCTTAGTGAACAGTATCAAACACACACCAGAACTCTTGGAAAACCAGGCTGTGATGGACTTTAGAAACTGCATTTGTATTAATCTATGAAATAATCCAGGCTCTGTTGTCTGGCCCTGGGATTAAATGGCACCTCTTGGCTTATCTCCAGATGGCCAAAGTTGCTTGTTCTGGGAAGAGGAGTGCCTGGCTGGTGTTACCAGTGGTGAGAGCCCTTGTAGTCCCCTGCAAGCCATGCCCTGGCATTTTGTGCCATCCTCAGAGCTGGCCTTGGCCAAACTGCTTTGGGCTTTGCTGACAATTAAAAGCCTGGATTTTTGCCTGTCAGTTCTCTAGCCCGAGGTGGAGATCCCAGGGATTCCAGAGCCCATCTGTTCCCATGCTTAGCTGTCCTTGCCACCAAAGCAGAGTTTCTAATTAGGGTCTTCCTTTTTTTTTTTTTTTTTTTTGCCCTTCAGTTTAGAGAAGTGGTTCTGTCCAGTTTAAAATGACGCTGAGCTCTCCATTCTTTGCCACTTGTGAGGGTCACCCTTCTATTCAAGCTGTTTGTGGCAGACTGACACCAAAAGGTGTTACAGCTTAAAGGTTCTTAACTGACAGCCACTACTAACATTTTCACAGGTATTTCTATTATTGTTGTTGTTATTATTAACAATATGTTTATTATTTTTATTATTCATAAGTATTATTACTACTGGTGCCAAAGGTTTTTGGCAAATCAGTCATCATTTCTCTTCCCAGCAGAGTTTGTGGTGTACTGGGATGTTCTTTGCCTTTTTGGGTGCAAGGCTTCACTCTGGTCTGGCAGGCACACGGCACGACCGGTTAGCTACAGAAATCCAAAAAGAATTGACAGTTATTGCCCTGAATCTCAAACCCTCCCAGTCCTTTCACCAGATCCTTGTAAATGTTTGGCGTTTTTCTGACTCAGGGCCATTCCTAAGCCATGATTTGTCCCACAAAGGCACATCCATAGCAGGGGACAGCTGGGGCCAGCAGGTCCTCAAATGGAAGCTGTTCAGTGATGTCTCTGCTCTGGATTTCTTGGGAGGATCCTGAAATTATCCTATGGTTTGAGTTCAGAGGGACCCACTGGGTCTCCTGCCCTGTATATCAGGGCAGGTACATTTTCTTTAATCTTCCTTTTCTGAGAAATGTGCTCATAGGATCCCTGATTTTCCAGGGAATTATGAAGCAGGAGTGGGATTCTGAAGAGAAGGAAGCTGAGGGGCAAATGAAAAATGTTTGTGCATTTCTGTCAGACTTTGCAATTTATTTCTTTGTTGCAGTAGGTTTAATTGCAAAAATCATTTTGTGATAATGTTGGATCAAATTATGTCGGGGAAGGTTCTGAAAATTTGGGTAATTTAGTAATTGCTTTACATGATGTAAAATACAGCATCTTTAAAAGTTTAGGATGTTTAATGAACACTTTGGTAAGCTTAGCACAAGAGTGGTTTGGGTTTGTTTGTTTTCTTGTTGTTTTTTTTTTTTTTAAGTGAGACTTTGGAAGCAAACATAAAGATCTTATATATTCTATAAAACGGGTACACCACATTAATTATATATGCACAATTAGCTTCTTTTTTATCTAGTTATGTATTATGGCTGGATTAAATTTCTCTGAAACACTTTATGATGTATCCTGGTGTTTAAAACATTATTGCCTCCCCGAATACCCCTTGTGATAGTTCCTGGTACAGAAATTTGCCATAACAGATGCATTTGGGTAGTATTTTTTTGGGTACTTTTGCAATCCACACACAGATCAGAACAGGCACCTCTCCTTTTTTTCTAATTATGTTAAGCTTCTTCTTTTATCATTAGTGCATTCTGTGTGGCAGACAGATGAAAAAAAAATGCAGCAGAGAGAGGGAAAAGTGCTGCATTTTCCATGTTCTTTGGATGGCAATCATTGCAATTCCTTTGTGAGGTAAGGTAAATGTGATTTAGCAGTAACAACATGCATCCAAAATATGATGGCAAGGTTTTAAAATGAAGCCAGTCTTTTAAAAAATCCCTTTTGATCCACGTGGATGATTCTCTAAGCTTTCAGCAGGTGAAGAATCAGGTTTCAGTTTCACAGCAGGTGTGGGAGTTGCTGTTTGACACCTCTGAAAGTCCTGCCTGCTCGTGTAGGCTTGGGGTCCTTTTGCTGGCAGGGCTTGTTATATAAGCATGAAGATTTGAGAATTAAAGAATTAAGAGAACTCGTTTTGATAGCTCTCTAGAGTTGGATCACACCTTTAATGAGGTGGTAAATCATTAACAGGATTTCTGTGGCAAACAGAAATTATCTGTTTTCGGGACCTCTTCATGTGTCTTGTCAGATATTACTCAAAGCAAGGGATGGAATTTTGGATGGCATTCCCTGGAAAGTAAGGGATGGAATTTTGGATGGCATTCCCTGCAGTTGCATCAATGGATGGCTAAAATGTGCAGTTGACCTTTTGTAATCCATGGATCTGCTCTGCCACCAGGACATGGGAGGAAAAGTAATCACTCTAATTTGATATCCTGCAAAGGCATGATGGCAACAGCATCTTCTGTGTCAGAGAGTTATTTAAATTTATTGCTGAGAGGGTGCAATGCAAGGTGTTTTATCTGGTCACTTAAAAGGTGAACTAGAACCAGAAAATCCAATGTTCACAGGTGAAGGTGTTCTTTAAATTTATATTAATTCATAAGAAGTATAAATAGAAGAGGAAAAACACTTTATGGGTTTAAGAACGGTGGTAAAAATGGTGTTAGTTTTATCAGTGTTTAAGGAAAAAAAAAAGAAAAAAGAAAAAGAAGGTGGATGGCAGAACTTTAAAGCAAAATTGTGAGCCCAGATTGTTTTTGAGTGATCAGAGAAAATGCCAAAAACTGTTTTTTCACATCATCTGCATAACAATGAATACTGAAGCAAGGTTGTTGGAAAATAACACCCCTGGGATGAATGTAAATACACAAAATCTTAGAACTCAAACCAGAGCCTTAGGGAATTCAGAAATGCACAAGGAAGATAATAAAAATGGAATTATTTATGGTCACTAATTGAGAGCATTGACAGGGGAACTAGAAAAATCCTAAAACTCTCCACAAAGATTGCATTTTGGGAGATTTTTCTGAGGAGATTCAGTCCTGAAAAAGTCTTTTGCCTGTGAGGGCATTAAAAACATTTAGCAAAGGCCACCACACTGATCTAACCGACAATCAGAGTGGGAACCCTTTGGAATCTCTTCACCATCATTTTTAGTGATAACAGGAGAAAACAGAAAACGGTGAGACAAACTCTGATTATGTTTGTCTGCATGCTCTGTAGAAAAAGACAGTCAGGTTTTTGGGGTATAACCAGACCAACAAATAAAAAATAAAATTCTCTGTGATCCTTCGCTGCTCTCCAAGGAACCCTTTTAGCTGCTCTGCCAGCTTGTCTCTTCACATCCCTTGCAGGATTTCCTTTACCCTGTCTGAAAACCAGCAGAGTCCCCTCAGTGTTTGGGATGTTCTGAAAATGGGTTTGTCTACTTATTTTTGATTCAGTGAGCAGGCCATTTCCTTTCCTTTGTGTAAGTGATGGTTTCTGCCTTTGAGTTTTCATTCAGTTTGAATTAACTCATGAATTCAGTCATAATTGTAACAGTCTTGGTCCTAAAATGAGCTGATCCCTTTTACCCTGATTCCTTGAATGAGCAGTGACTGACATCCAAGAAAGACCAAATTTTTCTGTGTTTTATCCCCCAGCCATGTTCAGCGCTGATCACTTCTTCCCCATTCTGACAAAGCCTTGGTACACCCAACAAACTTAATGCTCTGGGATCTGGGTTGGTTTTTCTTCTGAATTACACCATAATTCCAACAGGAAGTCCTTGATAATAAGGGATTTCCAGCTGGAAGGCTCAGGAGGGAATTTAATTTAGATAAATATAAGCACTAAGCTGCAACAATGCTGCTCCAAGATCCTGCCATGTGAAATAATTGTAATTTGCTATAAAAAGTGGGGTTTTGGCAGCATTTTCTGAGCAGAGAAGAGAACAGAGCACCTCCCTGGGCGTGCCAAGAAGAGCCAGTCTAGAAAGCAAGGAAATGGAAGGTCTCATCCAGGTCGTGGAAAGATACCAACAGTTCTTTAAACCAAGAGAGGGATAGAACTGTAACAGAAAACAGAATTCGCTCTCCCTGGAAAAGGATTGCTCTGGAATCCAGATCCACCTCTCTCAAGTTACTCCAACCAGACCCAGAAAGTAAAGCTATTTGTTATAACTCTCTGGAAATTCAAAAAAAGTGACTTTCCTTTCCAGCCTTGATTGCCAGCCCTAAAAACTGTGTTCCATAGGTGCTCTTGGCATAGCTGGGGAATCACCATGGAATGAAACTGGAAAATATCTGAGAGCTAAGGGCTCTCAAACTGGGCTTTCCTGAGGAGTCTGAGGGTTTGGAACAGGTGGGCTGTGTGTGACTGAGGGTGTTTCAAACAGAGATTTTGTAAGTTTGAACCATGGGCTGCAGAGTGGGAGCAGAACCCTGGGAGTGAACCGAGCCCAACCCAAGGGAGAGGAGAGCTCAGGCTGGCAGCACAGGGTGTGGAGGGATGGGATGTGCTGGCCTGGAGCCCTGGATATTCCTAAATACAACAAAAAAACCGGCGAGGTCAGCACGAGCCCACAAGACAAGAGCAGCTTTCCTGTTCAAAACCACCTGCAGGACTATAAAACCATTCAAAAATGGAGAGATCAGTCTTAATCATGAGACCTGCTCTTTTGAAAGCCCCACTGGAGCAGTTCTGCATCTCTTTCAAACTCTAAATCACAGTAGCAGTGAAATCAACATCTAATTTTTGTTTTTAAAAACTTCAAAAAAGGAGAATTTTTTACACAGTTGTCAGACCCCAGATTCAACAATACAGGTGTTGAGGGAGCAATC
>WEKY01048621.1:68924-111818 GCA_013390045.1 Picathartes gymnocephalus | reverse complement strand
AAAAAAAAAAAAAATTAATGAGTAGAAGAATGCCAAGAAATTGCTCCTGAAAATAAAATGGCACAGTCTAGAGAAGAATTTGATATTATTTCTTCTTCTCTTTTTGAGTTCCTAAGCAGTAGAATAGAACAGGAAATAAAGCAAAACTCAGGTGGTATGCAGTGGGGTATCAGGTCTCCAAATATTAACTGTGGGAAGAAATATAAGGCCTTATAATCCAGTCAAAGCCTTTAATAAATTTTCAGTCTTTAATTGAAATTAAGAGCTATAGGAGGATAGGGGAAGATAAACATATTAAAGAAAATGAGAATTTCGTACAGAATTTGCAAGAGGACAGTAGAACTTGGAGAAACAGTAGAATTTGCTTGATGTTTTTTGATGATAATTTTCCACTCTTTTAATACTTTTAATACTTTGCATTATCCAGTGTTGAGCTTCTAAGATAAGGAAAAGTTGTGGAAATCAGCCTTGTTGCATGTGCACATTTTATAATCTCATATCAGTCCGTCTCTTACGCTGCTGGAGAGATCAATAGATGTTCCCTGCTGAGGATGTTATCTTTGGTACCAACTTTTTAATTAACTCTTGTCCTGAGCTCAAAGAGCAATGTTTCACAGTAAAAACTCTTGATGTACAAAGCAGATCTGACATTTATCAATTACGCTCCTTGGTATCCAGTGCAGCGATCAAACAGTTGGAGCTGTAGTACTGCTTGTTCTCCAGTGATGGCAAAATAACTCAGATACCCACATCAAATGCATTGCCATGGCTCAGGACTCCTTTTGAACGTGTTTACCAAGCACTTTGTGAAGAATATTCTGCTGGCACTAAAGGGAAATTGTCGATACTGAGATCGTGTTGTGTCATTAGGCGTGATGGAGAAGGTAATAAATGTAGTACAGTTTTAATTTGGGTTGCTGTCAATGGAAAAAGCCAAGGCACTTTCACTCCTTGGCCGCTCTGACGACACCCTGAGAGTTTGCTCTGCTCTCCTCTGGCCATCAGGGAGGTATTTTCCAGATGGAGCTTTCCTTGGGCATCTGTGTACCAGCCCACAGGTGTCTGCATTTGGCTTCCTCCTTTGCTTTTCAGGCAAAAATCTAATTTATCAGCAGTGAATCAGGTGCAGTCCATGAATCTGTATGACATTTTTTCCTTAGGGAGAGCACTCATCCAGACTGGCAGTCCTGTGGAAGTGTTTTCTCTTCACTGCCATCTCTGAGCTGTCCTGTGCTGCCAGAGGGAGACCCGACACCCTCAGCCAGCTCCTCCACCCCTCGCACCAGAACCCTTCAAGATCTCTCTGAATGCCTCTAATCTGCTCAGGAATTCTTGGTGTTTATTAGTATTTCTTAGCATGTTTTCCAGAGATGGCACAGAATTTATATATTCTGTGAAAAGAAAATTTCTGAAATTTCAAATTGCATTACTTCATATTCTTTCCGTGTTGTTTTATTCTTTGTTTGCAGTAGCAGTCACTGAAGATCTGAGGGTCCTTCAACACTGTTGATGCATCATGACAACAGTCAAATTAATGTTTTAGAAAACACAGCAAGGACAGCTGCTTCTTAACACTCAGTCTAAGTGTTTCTATTTGTGTAAGGGGCTTTCACAGGATGTCTGGAAAGAATTTCTCTGCCTCTCTTTCGGGATCTCATACACTGAAAAACTTTTGAGGTTTCAAGAGCCACAATGTTTTAGGAAGACCTCCTAAAGACATCCTATTTCCCAAATCCCCTTGAGATCCCGTGCACTTTCCAGCAGCAAAGCTCCTGCCTGCGTTATTGCTGTTTATTTTTGTTGAAGGAGACACTAACACCGAGAAACAAATGGTGATCTCTCCCTGCAGTCTGATTCTATTAAGGACAGCTGCTGCTGCCTGTGCAGCTGTGGACAAAGCAGAGGATACAATTTTTTTTTTTTTTTGCTTGTGGTCCTCTGATTGCTTTGTTCATCTCTGCTGGTGACAGATTAGCTCTGCAGCACATCCATAGGTCACCAGGCAGCCTTTTTGTATTTGTACTGGTCAGTGCTCTGAAGAGAGGTTTTTAAATTGAAAATAACACTTTCTTTTGTTCTCGTGTGTTTTGGAGAGCCAGAACTGTGGAGCAGAGGTGGCACAGGTCATCCTAAAGATGCACCAGCAGCTTCTGAATAGCACCTATCCCTCATTATTCCTGCTGTCAGCTGGCCTGAGCTGTCCATGACATTTATAAAATCCTTTTCATAAAAAATTTAAGGTTAAAAAGTGTTAAGGAAAAGTACCCAGCCAAGGTTTACTAATGAAAGAGGGAAAGGTTATTTTATTATGAAATGTACAAAAGAAAGCACTTTTCTTCATCTTAACTGGACATTTTCTTTACAAAATGCAAAAGGCCCTTATCTTTTATATTTCATTTTCATCAGGATTTCCTGAAATAGTTATAATTAAATATTCTTTTAAAACTTCCCCTTGAAGCATCAAAGTTGTAGTTTAAAACGAGATAAGAGATGTAAATTCTTTGCCGACTCTGTAAGATGCTCTTTGCAAAGACACCACAAAAACAACCTGTACTTTCAAGGAATGAGATGGGATATGTTGACAAAAGTCTCAAAAATGGAGTAGCGGTGCTGAATGTGGTTGGAACAAATGGAGAGATTCATCCAATCTCTCTTTAAAAGGACAGAAATGGTGAAGGACAGTGAGGTCCTTTGTTGGGACTCGTGGAACGTGTGCTGCTCCAAGAGTCAGAGCAACCAAAGCACCACCAGGGAGGCAGAATTGTTCCATCTCTGGCCTGATGCAGGAATTTGTCTCTTATTTCTTCATGCCACTTCCAAATGGAGTTATTTATTTTCTGCTAGTTATCAGGAGAGAAATACCCATCACCCCTTCATTGCTAGGACCAAATTTTGAAATGTAGGCTTCTGAAAATCCAAGAGACTGTGAATTTTAAGTATTTTTCGTGGAATGTATTGTCAGTGAAGCAATTTTTTATTCCCACAAGAAGACTCAGTCCAAGAAAAATAACCCTGAAAATACATGCATCAGAGAGTAGAGAGCACAAAGTTAGAACTGAGGAGGTGGATTCTCCTTCTTTTTCCAGGTTTGTTAATTTGGTTCCTTCCTCTGTCTGAGTTTTCCCCCTCTGGCCTATCCACCAGCACTGGCTGCTGGAGAGGACCCATCCCTTGAAATGGATGCTAGTTCTTGGCTTAGACTAAAAATACAGCAGCACATATGCTGCAACAAAAGGCTTTCATATTAGTTTAAAAAAACCAGAAACAAAAACAAAAAACCCACTAATTAAAACTAAATCATTTAGATTTTACCAGCCAGTTTCAATTGGAAGGATGTACTTTCTGCACAAGATCCTTTTAAAAGCTGGTCATACCCACTTCTTTCACCTTAGGCTTTGGAATGATCTTTTCATCTCTAGAATAATGGGAAGGTTAAGCCTCTATTATTTATTTAGTTTTGTTTTAGTATCCATCTCATGAGTTGTAGCACAGAAATCTCCCGGGTAAACTTCATTTTTCTTCTGGAGTCTTGCCGTGGCCAAGGAAGCAGCTCCTGTCTCTGCTCTGCATCCTGCCTGTTTTAACAGCACTCAGAACCTGGAAAAGAACAGCAGTTGATAAATTTGCCTTCATAATGAAGTGCTTAAAATTGAGAAAAAAATGCTGTGTCTCAGCTAATTTATTCCTCATCTCAAATACATTCTAGCCCTCATTACTTTTGAAGAAAACTGAGAAGTTTTGCCCAGTATGTTTTGATAGTAATGAATAAAGACTTCTCTGGGAGATGGATACTGCTTATCTCCAGGTATGCTCAGACTCAATGAGCATTTTCTCTTGTACCCTTGCCAAAATACCTTTCCAGTACAGCTTGCCAAAAAAGTCCCAGAGAACAGTCCTTTATCTTTTTGAAAACCAAAAAAATGAGTCTGTGTTATGGGCGAGACTGACTTATCAGCAGTGAAATTCAGACTTTCCTGGCCTGTGCTTCATTCCAGACAGAACCTATTTAATGGAGGTGCCTGCCAAAAATTATTAACGGCTTTCTTGGGGTGTTGATAGCTGCTCATGCACCTCATCAGTTCTGCCCTGCTGTCTGAAAGAAGAACCATCTTCTAGGAATATGAAGATTCCTTTGCTGAGACTTACATGGAAAAGGATTTTGAATGTTTTACTTCCATAAAACAAGAAAGAGAAGAGAGTATGGATTATCAATATACCCAAGACATCACACACTGAAAGTTAAATTAGCAGCACAGTAAAAATGGCTTTTGTAAAACCTGCAGGCTCTGATATAAATGGGAGAGGCAGTTCATGGAGCTGGCACTGACTGACCCTGCCTTGCAAGGCATTCTGCTTTCCTGGTGGTTTTTTCCAGTTCTGGGAGGCACACAATGAAATTCGGCTTTTAAAGTGAAGAATGTAACCATGATATTTATAAGGCAAAGAAAGGGCTGTTCTCTGTTTTTCTTTGAAAATTTCAGAGCTTGTTAAAAACCTTTATCTTCAGTGTGAGCCTAGTTTGCCATGCTTACATTTTTCCAGTTCTGTTTTTTTGTTAACTAGAAACGAGCTCATCACTGGAATACATCTTCTGAATGCATCGTAAGTTCCTGTAAGATCTTTATTTTGGATTTGAAATTAAAACTTTACCCAATATTCTGTCAATTAATTGCCTACCATGATTGAATTGATAAATGCACTGAAGTAGAAGTTGTTTTTTTTAAAAAATCAACTTCTGTCAATATTGCTCATATTCTACTGTAGCTTCTTTATAGCTGGGTGCCTTCTAAGATGAAAGCAGTTTGGATCTGGAAGATCCTTTGTGTCCTGGTGCTCTGATGCCAAATGATTCACAAGTGTGTGAGTAAAAGAGTTAGACATATGGAAATTATATTATCGGTCTGTTCCAATTCCTTCAACAACTTTTTAGCCATCTTTAATGAGTATCTCCAATTTTAATCTCTTCCAAAAAAATAGTTCCTTCAAAAGCAGTGGCAGAAATGAAAACATTCTATGATGTTTTGATCACCCTCCACAATCCTTAGAGTGTGAGAAATCCCTGTGGGATAACCCTGAGGCTGAGCTGTGCAAATCTGCTTTTCTTCCCTGGACTTTCCAGTAGCCTTGTGAGTGCCATTGCACCCTGCACACCTGGGGAGGAAAACAATTGAAATTCAACAGCAATCGCAAGTTATCTGCAAACTGATTTAAAATTCACTTCAAAGCAGGCACCAGTGAGTTTCAGAGAAGATTTTAGTCATGCAGTGTCTGTTCATGTGAAATGGCAGAAACCCTGGAGTCTGCTTGAATGAGGATACACGTGGACATTGTTGTGGCAAAACTTCCAGTATTTCCTGAAAAGGAACCCAAATCCAGCCATGGGTTTTAAGGATGTTAGGACCAAGATCTATTATTTTTTTCAAACCCATTTTTTGTTATGCTTGTCAAGGTGCTTTCTTTTGAAGATTTATCCAGTTGGTATCAATGTTTCAGACGGACTCACTGCTTTTGTTTCCAATCCATCGTTTCCAATCTCATTTTTATTTTTCAGCAATCTTCTGATTCTGCTGCGTAATTATTTCTGTGGTTTCATTGGGAACTTCTGTGCTACTCAGCAGTTTCTGAAAGTGTTCTGTTCAGAAAGAACTGTGAGATGCAAAAGATTCTTTGGGCCATGGCAAACACATTTTTACTAATGTGTTCACACTTTGCACCTGAATAAGAAAATGTCTTGTCAGCAAGATTTTATTTTTTTCCTTCAGGTTTTCTTTTCTGACCTGCAGACCAAATACTCTGGCTGTGATACAGCCTGTGGTATTTTACTGTGCCTTCATACATTTTTAAATCATTCTGTGTCTTTAAAGATTTCTATTTTAGTGAAATAATCATCCACACTTTGGGACAAAAAAGTAGTCGATCTGGTTTGTGCTTATAAAAGCTCCCCAGTTGTCAGAGAACAGAAAACAGAAAGGTTGCACATCCTGAAAAATTCAGAAATTTCCTCACAAGTAGTCCTCAGATCCTGGGAATACTTTTGAAACTGTTTACTGAAGTGACATTTCTTTGTCCTGGTCCACGTGGGAATGCTTTGCATGCTGAATTAACCTGGCAGTCTCAAGAAATTTGTCACTATTTTTTTGGAAATTCTGCCTCAGGCAGTCCAGTGGGGTAAAGCCCAGAAAGGCAGTTTAAAACCTCTTAAAAATAGCCCCAATTCTGTTTAGATATGAACCCGTTTCAACTTATTTCTCTTGTTGCATTATGAGCTTAAATCAGTGGCAAAATATTCATTAATTTTGGGGTGATGACTAGGCCCTAAAAGTGGAAGTAGATTCTACCCTGTGGCCATTGATGCTAAACACTGTATTTTCCATCCTCAATAATGAAGGTTATAAGTGATTAGTCATCAAAGTGGGTACAAGAACAAATGCAAACACAGCATAACCACTGAATATTTCACAACCAGAAAAAAAAAAAAAATAGAGGTATTTACAGTGAATTATTTCTTCAGTCTTCGACTCTGGTGTAATTATTTCGGTGCTGCTGAAATGCACCCATGCAGCACAGTAGTTTCAGGCAGGAAGTGAAAAAGAAAACTTTTTCCAATTGAAGCTGCAGGACCAATTTTGATAGTAATTATCTGAGGTTGGGTCAGCTCGCTGGATGTTATTATCTCCCGCCAAACTAAAAAATGAAATTTATGAAAAATGAAACCTCTAATGATCCAAAGTGGTCAGACCCCAGTAATGGAAGTCATCCATAAATACAGATCTCCCTTCTGCAGAAGATATCATTTGGTGGCATTTCTTCTGATCTGCTCCGAAGGGAAAAATTCCAGTTAAAAGTTGGTTAATGGCTTGTGAATATCATTTTCCAGCTCTGTTGACTCTGATCCTGTTAGGAATGCTGAGTTTATCCTGTACCCATTTGGCTGCTGGTGTCAGGTGGGATGGGGGAAGAGGGGTGGTGGATCTTACAGACACGAGGCCTTGGAAAGCTCCTGTTTGTTGTGGCAGCAGTGCTACAGACCAGAGCATTGCTTGCATTAAAGATCCTTTTAAATCTACAGCCTTCATGGATTAGATTTAACGATGCCTTTCCCTAAAATATCTGTTGAAAGTCGTGTTCACACTCTTCATCCTTGAGGAATCCCATCATTTTCCTTGACATGTGGTGTTCCACCTGAGATTTATCAATGAGCAGAAAAAGGGGAGGTTTGCTCCACATTATTTATAGACGTGTTGTTGCTTATGCCCAAGTGTGACTTGTTACCTTTTTGGCTATTTGCACATGATATAAAAGCCAGTTTTGTCTCTGGGGAGCACTGGTTGCACCTGTAGGTGATAATTTTTCAGCAGTGTATTCTGCCTACATGTAAAACTGTGGTTTTGGTTTCTTTGAGCTCAGATATATTCTAGATATTTAGATTCAGAGTTTCTTTGGGCTCAGATATATTTTAGATATTTAGACTTCCGAGTTTTTTTTTTAATTTTTCTTGTCCAGACAAACAGTCTAAAGTTTAAATCTTTTATCCAGGCTGGTTTCGCAGTTCTTCAGTCATTTTTATGGCTCTGCTAATCCTTGCTGTTCCCAGTGGTCCTGAGGTGAAATCCACTGTGATTTCTCAATTCCGAAACTTGTGACCAGTGAAAAGAGATTGTATTTCACCATCCCAGCAATCCTGATCTCACCGAGTAGCCCTGAGCCACGAGTAAGTGGCTGTAAATAGAGAATCCTCTGGACCACTCTTATTTGTGATAGAAATAAGGTCATTTTAGATCTATACTTTCCAGTCACTCTTGATTTTTTTTTATGACAAGCACAATTCAGCTAACCTATATCATATCCTCCAATTATTCTAAACCAAGTGTTCCTAAATTTGATGAAGGCTCCAGGATTTTGTTCTGTATGATGTAGCTGTCGAGTTCTATAGGTTGTATTTCAACATAAAGCAGGAATGTCTCACCAATAGTGACACCTACAAATCAGAGGAAGTCTTTGTTCGCTGAATCCTCAGAGGTCTTGGCACACCTTGACTTGTACCTTGGATGGAGCTGCCTTTCATGTCTGTGATTTAGGAACTGCAGCAGATCAGAGCTGGGGAAAGCACACCCAGCTTTCATCACCTGCTTGTCAATATAAGGAGAAGTGACATGACAATAACGGGCCCAGCATGTTTGTTAGGGATCCTTCACCCATGAAATTTATGATCCTTTCAAACCCAGAAACTGCACCATTTCAAAGGAGCTTTGAGGGGCTCATGAAAATGAAATGCAGAAAATATGGAGTGAATGCAAGATGAAATATCTCCCACATCACGCAGAGATTTCCTAGAATTGTGGAGAATGTTTTAGCTGCACAAGTAAATTCTCTTCTGTTCTTATTAAATAAAACAATGCATGACTTTGCTGTGTTTTCAGCCATTTTGAGCAACTGTGTGAACAGGTCTGGTATAAACATTTTTAATTGAGTGTCTCCCTATATTATTACACAGAATTCCAAAAGGCACTAACTTTAGTAGCTGTACTTGTGGTTGAATTGGTGATTTCCATTACAGATAGTTTTTGAAACCAGATTACTCTTTTTCATGCTACAATTCACCAGCAGAAACAATGCAATCATTTAATATCACTGTGGATTTCTGCAAACAGCAACATGAAGGATGATATGGTGCATTAGTGGATATTTCTGTATAGTTGTAATAATGTCATTCTGTGTTCAATCTACAGACAAACATGTTTCCCAAGAATATTTCTTAAATATTTTAAACTCTCACAATACTCATAAAAGCAGTAAATTTGGCATATCCATGTCAAAATGAAGCTATTTAATTTCAATTTCATTTGGCACAGAGAAGTCTAGTGATGGAAAATGGTGACCAGAGTTTTTAGATGAATTCTGCCTATCACAATCACAGTCTCACAGGTCTTTGGACCTCATTTCTCAAAGCAGCCCTGGCAGGCTGCTCCAGCAGATCCCTCCCGACCCTCTGCTGCAATAATGAATGCAGAGACTCTCACAAGTGGCCACTTGAAAGGGCAGAGTTAAGGTTCACTTGGTTTGTTTTTTTCCCTGACAATGCATCCACCAGCCTTTCAGACCTGAAAAACCTGAGAAATCCAGCTCTGAAGTACTCTAACTCTTCCCTCCTTGTTTTCCAGCTGCTTGAGTGACAGTGAACTTTTGCTTTCCAGAAGCTCAGAACATTGTCAATAACCTTAATTATGTGTGGGAGATGTTTTATCACCAAATGATAGGAAAACCTTTCCCTGCCCTGGTTCTCAGATCACCGTTTCACTGTTACAATGAACTTATTTTCCACGCTTGCCTTTAAGTTGTTGGTTTTGACTTTGCTTGGCATTGCCATGGAAGCGTGGCCAACAAATAGCAATGGCAGTGGGTGAAGGGAGAGCTTTCCAACAACAGTGAATTAATCAGGAAATTCCTCATCTGCCGCCAACCACCTTTTTCTACAGTGTTTTGCAGTATTCAGATGAGTCCTCAGCCCAGTTAGGAAATATTCGCAGGACAGATTTGTTTATTTAAAGTTTCCTAAATAATGTGATGGGCTAGAGCTGCACCAATGTAATCTTATCAGCATTCAGTATCACTGGCTGTAGAGAAGAAAAAAAAAAAAAAGGGAATGCGTGGAAATGAGATGAGATAAAAATTCAATCAGAAGAATAAAATATTTTTTGTGATTGTTTTATTCATTTCCTTTCTCACACGATTCCCTCTCCTAAAGCACCCTGTCTTAAGCAGCTGTGTTTTGGCATGTGTTCCAAAATGTATAAAACCTGGCACACATGAGTGGAGGATTTTTAAATTGCTAGTGAGGACCTGATATACTTTCACTTTAATCTGAATTGGAAATAGCTCAAGTAAAGAATAACAATGTTGTCTGCAGAGATACTGATGTAAATAGATATTTCAGAGCGTAGTCTTTTATTTTTACTTTTTATTCATAACTGGAAAGAAACTGTAAATAACTTCACAGTGGAGGTGAATGATTAGAATTAAAAGGGAAAAAAACCATGGAAGTTAGAGAAAATTGGAAAAGTTCTGACAAAGTTCCTCATTTACCCATTTCTCTCTCATTTTCTTCTTTCGTAAAAAAGAATTAGAGTTAAAATTTTGGTTTATATGTTTTTGCTTTCCTAAGCTGGCACTTTTTCCCTTGTTTTTTAAATCTTGTTTTATCACTCCTCTTTATATGGCAATATAGCCCAGCCCCTTTGCAAGGCCATTTTCCATATATTCCTTTTTTTTTTTGCCTGTATCCTTATACATTACTCCACACTTTCTCACCAGATTTGTTGGGAGGAAGCCTAACCACAGATCTCAGAATGAAAAGCCCGGTGAGCTTAAAAAAAGACAGATATTGACCAATTTTCTCCCTGTCTCATGGTAACTGCAGCTTTGTAAATATGGAGACTTGCAGACTTTGGGGCTCATTTTAGGGAAGAAAATCTTAATTATAATGAATCTATTATATTTTTATTAAATATTAACTGCAGCCCACTGCAAAGTAAAAGCTCATACTTACCAGTTATGGATATCAGATATGTATCAAGCCTATAATACTCCTGAACATCTTTAAGCTTCCTCTTACAGCTCTTTTTTTATCAGCAGACTATGAAAAACGTTTATGTGTTATTTAAGCTTCACAAGATTTCCCTGAGGTTGATAAAACATGGAAATTCTCTTTCTGGATTACAAATATATTAGAAGGTATCATACCCTGTATTTCTTGAGTCACATCTTTGAGTTTTACCTAAAGCAGATACAGGTTTTCAGTCAGGTAGGACTCCTGGTGAGGCAGTGAAGGTGCAGCATGAATCCACATATTAAATGTTCAATTCCTTTTCAAACTTAGCATTCTTGTGTCACTTGGAAATTATTGTGTCAGTTTGATACCATTTTTATAAGCGTGCCCTTGTGCAGATACCATTTTGGGGTTATCACACTGCTTGTTTTGGTGCACGTGGACATCTAGCAGAGCTACAGTGCAGAGACCTAATTTTTAATTTTAAGCTTAACTCTCTTTGCAATGAACAGAGGGGTGTGTGCACAGAATATGATTCAGGCTACAACTAAACGCCAAAGTGATGGCATTGCTTTAAAAATTCTGCTTTCTGAACTCCTTTTGAGTACAGAGTTAGTTCTTCTGCAGGCTGAGCCATAAGCATTGGATTCTGTATGCAATTATCATTTTCAGGGATATATGTTGTTGTTGCAATTCAGAATTTCTGTAATTACTGGATCCCAAACTTGAGCATCCCTTGGTTTAGGTCCGTTGCCAGCTCTGAACTGTTTTTGGGATGGCTTTAAAATGATCCCCAGGCTTGAGGCTTTCTCAGATCTTGCACTTCCCTCAAAACTCATGCTGATATTTGTACAATATTTATATTCCCCGTGTCAGTTGTGGAAATAGCAAACATAACACCAATGACCTACAAACATCCAAAATTTGTCCAAAAGGATCCAAAATTTGTCCAGACACAAATGATTTGCCAAATTAATCTTTTGGATAGGAGTTAAACTCCTTACCAGTGTGGGGGCTTTTTATTAATGTTGAAGTGATGCTTGACTTGGTTACCTTGCTGTGAAGAGAAGAAAATAAAAAAAACCTTAAACTTCTAGAGTCCCACTGAGGAGAGGGATGCCTAAAGGAGACAAATTCATATTCTGCATGGAGAGAGAGAGATCATGCTCATTCCCAGAAAGATCTGCATTCTGTATCTTCAGCTCTTTTCAGCTGTAATATGCATAACTGTTCTCTCCAGTTCAGTTGAGCTCAGTATAGGATATAAAAGAATCAAGATGGAAAAATAGCTTTACGCCAGCTTTTCAGATCTCCAGTTGGAATTCATTTCAATGACTGACAAAAGATGGAGAAAAAAATAATCTACATGTTGCATAGGCTGTCCTGATATTAGCTGTAGTTTAAAAATATTCAGCACGTACTTTTTTTTTCTCCTCTGTATATTTTCTCTGTGACTTTCCACTTGTATAAATTTAGCAAAGACAAAGAGTGAGGATTTCTTGCTGAATTTAAAGAGCATTAGCATTTCTAGGAGATCCCCAAATATTGGAGAAATGATCTTAAGTCCTTTCATGTTTAATGTAATGATTTTAAGAGTACTGGAGAAAAAAAAAGATCCAAAAAACTGTAATAAGTCCTGTATTTGCTATCACAACTGTAATAACATTTATAGTTAAATATGTAAAGGCCATATCTCATTTTGCACTAATACATTGGCTTCCATCGGAAAAGAAAATATCAAATGTGTTGGGCAAAGATATCCCGTGCCAACAAAGAGAGTCTTGCTTCAGGCACTCAATGTCATCTTAGTGTGTTAGAAAATCTATAAAACTCTCAGCAAGTTGTGCTTTAAAATCTTGCCTCGAAGTTGCATCCCCGTACCTGGGACAGGGTTTTCAGGACTCCAGTCTGTACCCCAGCGATGTGACCCCCCTGACAATGTCAGGGCTGGGGACTGGCACCAGAGATATTGATGGATGTGTTACAGATCCAGAATCCTGCTATTTCACACGTGCAGTGCACAGTTACTCTTAGCTGGAAGTTCCTTATTAATTCGTGATTCAGGAGAATTTTTAACTAAAGCATAAATTAGCCTTAAAAAATATGGAAAATGTATTAGAGGTTAGTAAGTAATACCCATTATTTTCTCTTGCACTAATTAAAACCAAAACTTGACCCAAGTATAACATAATATTAATTCTCCAGCAACCTTCCAATTCAAGAGTCAAAGACATGTAAGGACATAATTGATGACTTGTTTTTATTATTATTTATCAGGCTAAAAGGGCTGAGCTGATGGGAGTCAGGGATGCAGTTGGACTGGAGTGGCTCAGAGCTGAACCATCAATCCTCTTCCTCCTGATGAGGGAAAAATGAACATTACAGACAAAACCAGCTGTTGGGCTTCACTTTTCCTGGGGCTGGAACTTTGGCTAAAAAGATTCCTTGTCTAACAAAGTCATGGAGCACCCCAGAATGGAAGGGCCCACAAGGAACAGCAAAGTCCCAACTCCTGCACAGATATTTCAGAACAACTCACAAATGTGTGGGTACATAAGTCAGGGGAAGGGGAGAGGTGCTGCAGGAAACCTGTCTGCTGGGTTCTCATACCTAAAAGTGAAAATCAAGCAGGCTTCTTGACACTCTGTAATAGAGTATTCTAATTTAGGGAACTGGATTTGTGGTGTTTTTGTAATACATCATCTGTGATACTTTCATCTGGAGATAATTCATTTCTGAACTTTTATTCACAAGTAAATCTAGCTAATAAAACCCTGTCAAAATAGTCTCCCAGTAATCTGGTTTTAAACATTCAACCAGACAGACAAACACAAAAGGGGCACTGTTAAATTAAATGTATTCAACCTTCAGTCTATGCACTGTTAAATTAAATTTATTCAACTTCCCATGTATGTAGCATAGTATTACAGTCATAGATAATCTATTTAATTCAATGTTTTGTCCCAGAAGCTCAAAAAAAAAAAAAAGATAGCAATGTAATTCATGTCAATCAAAATTATTTGAAGATTGAACACATTTTTTGTGATTTCAAATTAGTCAATTTGAAGGGAAGGATTTTCTGGATCACCAAACTCGCTATGTGTTTCTACTGTTGAGAATAGTTTTGTTTTCCTCACTGCCTTCATGAAGTTTTCTTCTACTACACTTTTAGAGAGTTTTTAATTTAATTAAGTATTTAGGACACCAACAATGTTAATTAGGAGTGTAAAAGCTTGGGATCTGCCTGTTTATATACTGAGGTACCTTTAAAAATAATAATGTATTTGCACCACACTAGACTAGAAAATTAGGCTACTACCTCTAGCCTGCTGTGTTCTTTTTCATTACTTTCTAGTATTTTTTGCTCTAGCTGTCACGGAGGATAGCTTTGGGGGATGTGGAGTTTCTATATATCTTTTGAAGAAATGAGCACAAATTTCAGATGCAACCTGTTACTACCTGTTCTCCGCGATTTCTGAGAGGCAAAAAGTGACTGTGCTTTACAACTCTGATTTGTGAATCAATTATTTCTATCTAGCTTGGAGTACTTTCATCAGCTTCAACCTCACATAATCTGGTACTGTGTAAAACTAAACCTCTTGGTTATTGGCACCGAGGAAGTGGTGACCAAGTTCTGCAGTGGTGTTGTTTGAACTATTCCAATTTTTATATTTTGAACATGTTATAAAAGGGCAAGAAAACACATGATGAAAATTTTATGGATCATTAGTCCATCTTTGGCATTATTCAGAAGGCTTAAAGCCCAATTATTCAGTCTCTGGGGTAAGAAAGGGTGAAGCTCAGGAAATCCAAAGGGCTGCATTCTTTTTAATTTGTCCGGAGCAGCAGCGAAGTTGAAGTGCTCCCAGTTCTCTGTCATTTATCAACAGAGAACCTCCACAAACCAACATCTCCTCTCATTTTTCTTCCACAGAGATGCTACAGCTTCATTTTGAACAAAATGTAATTGATTGCATGTGGACAAGACTTCTTGTAAGGTTAGTTATGTTTTTAATCAAAATGTTTTGGGTGTATAGAGGCAAAATGTGCAAGGAAGGTCCTCAGGTGTGAGGGATTTGTTGCAGATGAACAGCTCTGTGCTGTTCCTTCTTGCCCTGCAATTAATGAAAACTTAGGTATAAGCTAACATTCTCTGGCTGAAAATGATGACTGGATGTGTTTAAGATTGAAAAACCTGAAATGATGGTTTGGTATCCAGCCTCTAAGTGCTTGGCCCTAAGGTGAAAGCCCAAAATCTGGTATATAATATATGTAATAACTGTGTAGTTCATGGGGAAAGTCAGCACATGTCTAAGCAAATTAAGTTCAACACCTTTGATTCCAGTCCCTGGATACTTTATCCCTGAAAGGAGAGATTAGAATTCAGAAAATTTGATATTCTGGTTCTCTGGGTAGGAATTGGAGTTTGAATCAAGAACATACACAAAGCATTTCAAATTTCGAAGGAATGTGATGAAAAAGTAGATAATATTACATCTTAAACATGTCACCTGCTGTGCACAAGGGAATTCCAGTGACCGCTCTGTGCAGAGGAGAATGTTTGCTCAGGAGCTGTCATTGGATTGGGTTCACTGGGCTGGGGGTGGCACCAAATGTCAGGTGGAATTTGTCGTTAAATTTGTTGTTAAATTCCTCCTGCCTGTGTGCCCCTGCTGCAAAAATAAAAGCTTAGATGAGCAGAGTCCACAGCCATTAAATCCATAAAAGATTGACAGCCCCAGCCAAAGCCTGGAACAAATATCCAATCGTTTTGTAGTTAAGGATGTAGAATTCTGGGACTTTTGTGCTTGCATGTGAAATTATCTTTGTCACAGAGTGGGAATCCCAAGATCTCCTCTGTGCTGGAAGTGCACTGTGCTTCCACTGATTAGTTAATTATTCACTTGGGCCTTCTCCAGCTGAGTACCCCGATAGGAAGAAATATAAACAAAATAGCTTCTGCCAGGTGTCAGCCCCGGAGAATAATGAAAAAGAAAATAAATTAAGGTGTTGTTACCGGCGTAGTTTTTTTTTCAAAAGAAGTCAGAGAGAAATATCTCTAGCAATTACATTGTTAAAATGGTATTTAAATAGGCTGGATGTGTGGAGGACTTTGCAATTTAGAATGATTATATAAAAATAATGAAACTTGCTTTTTTTCAGTCTTCTGTGAAATGGAATAATAAGCACTCTCCTGAACAAACCGTATTATTTTCCCATGTCGTTTCATTACTGCATTTGAAGTTATGATTCATATATTATGGTGATTCATGGCTTAGCCCTATGAAGCAGAGGCTTATTTTTAGAGTGTTACCTTAAATTAGTATGACTAATAAGTGATTTTGAGGTACAGTGATCTCAGCGGCTCTGCAGCTCCTTGCTGGAATTTAATGTGTTTATATCTGACTTTCCCTGACACTTTGCCGTAGACTTTCCTGGGAGCTGGGTGTTAACTGTGATATATTAGAATCTTTAAACTCATGAATTATTAGGCCTGAACGGAGAATCGTTTCCCTGCTCAGCTGAGGAGCATCTTTGCAGCTGCTCTGCAGCAGCAGGAATTTGTCTGGTACCGTCCCGCGGTGCCGCATCGCCTCGGCGGCCTGGGCAGGGTCTCGGCAGGAGACAGAGCTCCTCCCTGGCTGCTGGGACATCAGAGGGCACCAGGACAGTTTGTCAGGGGTTTCCGGGAGGGAGGAAGCTCTGTGGAGCTGTCTGCAGTGTGAATGCAAGCAGGGGTAACGCTTAAGACTGGAATTCAAGATGCGCGATACGGAGATATATTTATTCCCTCCTTTTTCCCGCGTGGTTTTTTTGGAATTTATCAATAAGTATTTGTGGTCAAAAGAAAGTCCTGGATATTCTCCTCCTTTAGACTTGTGGGATAACCATGATGGGGCAAGGTTGTGCATACATTCTCCAGGTTTCTGCAAAGATTTCCAGGCCAGACTGAGAAGCCATAAAATGCATTTATATGGAGAGCTCTAATTAGTGATAAGAAAGCATTTTCTTTTTTTCCCTGCCATATTATACTGTAGAAATATTTATTACTCTTTGGATCCAATTCTGTTCGCTCTTCAAAAAAGAACAACACCCAACACACCCAAAAATCAGGTAGGAACTTGGGGCATCTCTGAAATTTACCCTAAAATTTGAGATGCTATTTGAAGACTCCTGGATTCTGAGTGCTTGCACTGAGCAGTTAAAGAAAATTTGTCAGCATCATCAAGATGAAATTATTTCTTTTTATCTCAACACTTCTGATGGAGCTCGTTATGTATTGTGAAATATTGAATAGCTAGTGAAACTGATATTTAGCTTATAATTCCCTTAAAAATTTCAGACTAAAAAATTCATCTAAATCTACTCCTAAATTAATTTCAGGTACTGTTCCTGGTAGAGCTTTTATATTTCTCTTTGTGAACAGGTAATTGCTGCTATTGCGCCTCTCCTCTTGGTAAAGTGGATATTATGAGCTACAGTGCAATCAATACCTAGAAATAGAGTAAAACTGCAAGGTTAGGGGATTTTTCTTCTTCTTCATCGACTAATTCTTCTCCTTAAACTGCTAAAGTATATGAATGGCTGGCATTTTGCTCTAGACTTAGTATCTGTACCTTAAAAAAATGTAACAGACACAAAAAGCTCCTGGAACACGGGGTCATGGGCTGTCATTTCCCTCAAAGGGCAGCAGAAGGTTTGTTTTATGAGGGTGGTTTTTATCAGGGGATTTGGAGCCTTTCCTGCTCCTCCAAGGTTACCCTTTCCCTGCAGGTGATGGGTGGCACCGAGGGAGGCCATTCCAGGTTGAGTTTTGACAGCCCTGTGCTGCGTTACTGGCAGCAGGACTGGGTCACATTGCTTTTCCACAGGCACCCGTGGTTCTTTGCTCCATTTGGGTCGATATTGAAGCATCTGTGACCAGTGGGGTTGAGGGCAGTGTTAGGAGAGAAGAGAGATTTGTTTCACACCTGCGGTGGGGCTACAGCACAATTCCCCCTGCACGGTAGAAGACACTTCGGAAATGTGAACTTTCACAACGATTTAATGGCTGTGTTTAAGTCCCCTTAAGCTTTCTCGAGTTGAGGCTTTGAGTGATTTCCTTCTAAGCAGAAGCCACGGGTGTATTTCAGCAGTAAAAATTCACGTGCGTGCGTCCCCGGGGCACTGCATCCCTCCGCTCTGCACTGGGGCGCC
The DNA here is from genome assembly GCA_013390045.1 of Picathartes gymnocephalus. Lineage (NCBI taxonomy): Eukaryota > Metazoa > Chordata > Aves > Passeriformes > Picathartidae > Picathartes > Picathartes gymnocephalus. The sequence goes on along the minus strand of WEKY01048621.1, from coordinate 94,075 downwards.
CTGGAGCTGCTCCCTGGAGCTGCTGGTCCAGCCCGAGGTCAGGGCTGAGCCCTGGGGGCACTGCCAGAGCCCAGCTTTGGTGCAGAGCAGCACCGTGGAATTCTGCACTGCCAGGGGAAAGGGAGAAATGCAGCCAGAGGAGCTCAGTGCCTGGGAGCCATCCTGGTGTGGAGTTTGTGCCCGCAGGAGATGGGTGACTTTTCCATCATCTGGTCCCAGTGTTCCTTTCCTCACTGGGCACACACATCATCTTAAGGGTGGGCAAGTTAAAAACCCCCCAAGAGGCAGCTGAGTGAGCCACATCGGAAAGATTAAACCTATTAATTTTGAGTGGTTCCAGAAAACAAGCCTGTGTTACAAATAGTTACTGATACTGGTGTTTATTAACCTGACCGCAGTCGTGTTCTAATAAAGCAATGAGGTTTGTCCATGCACATTGGTTCGCTTGGCAGTGTGCTGGAGCACAGCAGAGCAGGCAAAAGGTGCTTTATCTGCTGATGGAACGAAGGCAGTGTGCTATGCACCTTGTGTACACATCTCAAAATCCCACTCAGTCACCAGCAAGGAAATTGTTCCCCGTGCTTGACTCAGATGAGCTCATTTCCCATAACTTGGGCAGAGTTGTTCAGTAAAGAAGGAATTCCTTTTGTGAGTATTCCGTGTGTTCTGTACTACAGGCTCCTCATACCACGTTCAGACTGGGGCTGGGATTTTGGGGTGGTGGTAAATTCATAAATGGACTCAAACTTTGTCTCTGGAACGAGCAGCTAACCTGAGCACTGCTGGTGTTTGCAGTGCCATTGCTCACCCTGGAGTAAGGCAAACACTCTTTTCCTCCAGCATTGCTTCAGAAATGCTTTTTCAAGCTTTTATTTACTGTATTCACCTCTGGATCATGAATAAAACAAACTGTAAAAGATGCAACGCTGTTCTCACAATAAGGTCAAAGAAGATAGAGTGAAATTCAGCATTCTGCAGGAGGCCAACACGAGTCATACACCCCAATTAAGCCATCAAAGTAGATTTAAGTGGAATTTATTTGGTGTATAAGATTTGAACTATGAGTCTCACCTTTAGAGAGGCAGTCTACAAAGAACAAATGCTGGGTTTGAACTTGTCCCCAAATAAATCAATGTTATCCTGCTGATACCACAGGAAAAAAATGACTCCGAGAGTCAAGTCACTTGACTCTTGTTTGTAAACACCTATTTCTGAACCTTTGGAAAAGTGCTGGAGCACAGAAAATAAGGAGAACACATTCTCACCTCGGCCTTATGGCTTCTGTGAATTACTTATTCTGGCTTCTGGGTACGTTGTTCCTTGCCCTTGCCATCTGTAGATTTAGTGATTTATGTTTCCAGTGCAAAACGTTACCCGGGATTGAATATTGAGTACAGCAGCACAAGGCTTAAGGAAATGGGCAGGCACAGGATATGAAGATCTTCATGTCACCCATGTGCAAAGGGTGAATGAACACAGAACAAAGTTTTTGCACTATCATTTGATTATCTGTTCATTTTAGTCCATGTTTGGACATTTCTAGTACACAGCAGTGAATAAAATATCATTACATTTGATCTGCTGCTATATACAGAATCTGTAGGCTCTGTGTAAACAAATATTCCCAATACACTGTCTATATTAAAAATCTCTGACCTGCTTAGGGAACATTTATGTTTTTGTATATGCTTTGTATGTTGCTTAACACTGAGATTCTGAATTTGTGATAACTTGGCCATAGTTTTTCCTATTTTTTTGGCTTTTTTTTTCATATATATAATTCTTAGTTGTACCTTAAATGAACATTTTTTTCCCTCTCATTTAGATGAACAAAATAAATTACTATTCCACTTTCTTCTGTATTGTTTATCTTAATACAAAATGGGGAAAACTTTCCCTGAGCTCAGATTCTCGGCTTGTTTACTTGACAGTTAGTGGAATGTATCTAAAAGGAAGTAACACGAAAACTTAACTAATTTGGAAGTTCTGAGTTTTCTCAAGGTGCTGGACAGGGATATAAAATCCTGATCTTCATTTGCTAATTTATGATTGCATGAGCCTTGTCCTTCAATACAGCTGGGAATGGAGATACTTCCATCCTCATTCCCTGTTCAAACAAAAGCCGGAATTTCTTTTCCGATGCAATTGTTTGCTTGAAATAAGCCCATATGATTCAGTACAACATTTAAACATCTCATTATATCCTTTTATATCGATGTGTTTTTAAGGGGTTTTTTTTTTTTAAGTGCTGCAGTAAATTTGGCCCTTAAATGCAGGGGTTTGCTCAAATGTTGCTTCCAAACATCAGCCTTTTGCGAACGGAGCTCATCATGAGAGCAACTGTCAAAGAGGAACATGCAGTTTGTTACTGCAGGGAACCAATAAATAAGAATTCAAGCTTGTCAACATTTAGCTGTAGGAAATTTGAAGACATTCAAGCCTTAATGTCACAGGCATTCAGAGAGTGCCGAGAAAGCTGTCGAAATGTCTTTAATGACACCGCTTAATGGGAGCAGATAAATGCAGAATGGGACCCAAGGCCTGTACCTGAGGAGTGCCATAAACAACTCTGTCAATACAGGGAGAAATATGGATCTCTGAAATCATGTTGGGAGTGGGATGGATGTGCTTGCAGAATTAAAATGTCTCAAGTGTAGCCCAACGAGCTGGGAAGCTGCCAGGAGTTCCATTGGCTGTAGGGAATTCTACCAGTTCAGGTTGGATGTACACATTAGAAAGCCTCAGGTGAAATGAGAACTTCAGAAACAAGAAGCGTGGGTCAGTTTTGATGGATCTCATCGAGGTTTTGGGTGAAATCTTTGGAAATGCCCTTTTCAGAAGAAGTATTCCTGTACTCCATAGTTTTCCTGAATTCCATAGTTTCTGTAAATCAGCAGCAAGTGGCAGAGTTTGCAGAAAAAGTCCCACACATCATCTTCTGTCTTGGGAAGGTTGTGGTCTTCTCTTTTCCACTGAAGTTCAGGCTTTCCATCCTATATCATCCTGTATTATCCTTTCTAGATAACTATTTTTTCTAAGTAACTTTATTTTTTCTATGGAACTACACAGAACTTTCTATGTAAGGACACAGAACACATCCTGGTTTTTTTTTTTTTTTTTTTCCTTTTTCTTTTTTTTAAGGTGCTAGAAACGATTAGTAACCTGGACTTATCTGAAGCTGCACTACAAATAATTTGGAATTTGTCATTTAAACTCTGTGATTGTTATGTGCAAATACCAGTTTAGGTTAGCTTTTAGAAATTCACTCCTCAAGGAGGTGCTTCTAATTAATCCTCAGTGAGCAGGTACCATTTAAAAAATGCACTTTAATCAGAAGTAACCTGGAATTATAAGCAGGAGCAAGTATGTTTGTACTAATGAGCTGGTGACATTTAAGGACATTTGTGCCAAAGGGAATACAGCATTATGAAATGTTTTGTCACAAAGGCGAAACACAAAAATATTCCTAAAATACTTTCCTTTTAGGAAAAAATTGCATTGAACACTGTGTTTTGTCTGCCAGTCTTGTTTGTTGCAAGACAAATTGTTGCTTGAAATCTGGGTTACAGTTAGAGCAAGCTGCATATTTTTGGCTTTAAAATGAAATTAAAAGTTGAGTGAACACAGTTTCCCTCTTTTTTCCTATTCTGGGGAAAAAATTTAATCAAAGCTGATGTGCAGGCTGCCCATTTAACTATTTGAGATATAATTAATATTAGGGTTGTAATTAAGTGGTTGATATAAGCAACGTGCTTTAAAAATCTACTGACTAGAAATGGGCTGCTGGATGCAAATCCAAATACCAGCTACTGGAGCGTTTTTGTAGCTACAGGTGATTTTGGTAGGTTTTCACTTGTGTGACTTGAGAAAGTTTGTACAGAATTAGATTCTAAAAACATCCATCCAGTTAATACCCTGATGCCTCAAAACGTACCTCTGGAAGGACAAAAAGTCTGTAAAATATATCACAGTGAAGTGCCAAAGGTCGTTTCAGTGAGGATTTTTATACTTCTCTAATTGAAATATAAAGGTAAGAATTAGAAATTAAATTGATGGTTGTTACATAAATTAAACAAAGTTAATTTTAGAAGTATTTTCTGTTAATTGTAAGCTGGATTTGTCAGTGACATTGGGAAATCAAAGGATAGATGTCACTCAAAGTGCACACCTTGCAACAGCAGGTGAGCAGTGCTGCACACCTGGAGTCATCAATTTTACATGGAGGGCCCCTCAATAAAATCTGAGTATCTTTCTGAGTATCACCCTAATAAAGGCATACGGGGAAAGGTCTAGAGAATAGGAAGGAACTTGCTGTAGATAATTTGGGGTTTTCAGTCCAATTAACTTAATGAAGTGTTTGTCTCAGGATCCTGAAGAGGCTGTGCACATTCTGAGGGTGGGTGTGTTGTTTCCATGTGTGTGTTTGTCTGGTTTTTTTTTCCTATTATTTACTTCATATTTGATGAACCTCTGTAACATGCAGATAATTAACATATTGCTCATCCAGGTTTTCCTGGATCCCACCTTCAGCCTGCAGGAGCCCTTTATTTCCTCTCTGCATTGCACACATTCCACGTCCCATTAATGCCACTGGGAGTTATGTGGGGGTTTGGAAGGAAAACAGAGCGCCTGAAACTAATATTTACCACCCACGAGATAAATTGGCTGCTTCTAAGCCAGGAGTTCACAGATGCCTGTATTTTAAAGGGCAGAATTGTCACAGTATAGAAAACAATTAATACACAGAGCCTTTATTATACAGTGCCTGATACCGAAGTGCCTCAGCATTATTAGTAAATCACAGTGGTTTATGATAAGCTCGTGGCTCATTCATCTGCCTTTTTTATAGTGCAGCTTTTGCAAAGCTGCCCAAGTTAATTCTGCCATAGAAGGCCTGTGTGAAAATAGAAGCATTGCATTAAGAATACATTAAAAAGAAAAACTAAAATGATGAAAATATGCCAGTAATGAATCTCCACAATTAATGGCCCAAATTAATGAAGGTTTCTCAATTCAGGAACAAATCCTTGCTCATAGATATCAAGCTTTTAGTCTCCAAAGAGAGGGGATTAATTTAGGGCCTTTTCAATGGATTAATGTTATTTGGCACAATTTGTAAAGTCCTTTCTTCTCTCTCATTCTTAGGTGTAGTATCAGACCCGTGTGTTGAGAGCTGTGAGAGGAAGCAGGGAGGAAAGGGAATAATGCAAACATTCTCCTGCTCCTGCTGAAGTATCCTGTGCATCTGCACATCCAGTTACTCCTGGAAATAGCAGAAAGTGCTGGCATAGCAATATGTTTCTCTGATGTTTTTTTACGTGGAGGTTTAATATGCACAGCCTGAGTTCAGTACACCTGTATGCAGTAGACTGAAATGGATCTTTCAGGAAAATGCATTTATTTTGCATGATCCCTGAATAAGCTTTACCATATGAATACATTTTAGGTTCTTTCAAAGTAGGAGGACAGATACAGGGCAGTTGTCTTTCAAGGAATTCCATATCTGACTTGCATTGATTGAGAATAAGGATAATCTTGCTGATAATGTAATATTGTCTTAAAAGAAAAAAGTTTATTAGCAACAATTAATTATATTTTCTATAAATCTTGGGAATAAATTTTAAAATCCTATATGTATTTCACACTGTCCCATATACTACGTGCAATTATGCACAGGGCAAAGATGTAGTGTTTGGTTAAACAAGATTGTTTTTCTCTTCTTGTCTAATTTACCTTCAGGTAATAAGGTTATTTAAGGATATTTATGCTTATTAGATTGATCCAGAGGAGGAGATGCCTGATGCTGTAGGCATTTGCCTTTTCCAAGGCACTCGGAATTAAACATGAATCATCCATAATTAGAGATAGTCCAAAGTTTAGGGAGATGCTAAATGCAAATTCCAGATTTCAAAATATTGAGAGGAAATAGAAATCTTCCTGAACTTCCTATTTCCTTGTAGTAATCAGCCACAAGACCCAGGAATTCCAGAGGAAGAGGTGATGCTTTAATCTACAGAGACTACTGGAATTTTGGGAGCGTATGAAGTTGCATGTGGTCAATTTTGGGAAAGTCCAGAGCATCCTTCTCTCTGTGCCTTTGCCGTTTTCATGTACGACTTTGGTTTTGCAATTTTTTGGGTTTGTTTTTTTGGGTTTTTTGTTTTAAATCAAGTTTTTCCAGCTCCACTTCCATTCTCTCTGCTCAAGGGTCACAGCTCCCGAAGGTTGCTGTGCTCCTTTGTAAGGAACCTCGGGCCCGTACCAGTCTGTGATTCCCCCACTGCTTCTCTCAGGGTGCTTGTGCACACACAAACTTTCTTTCCTCGGGGCTCACTCGTAGCTGCTGGGCACAGACCCAGCTTTGTGTGACTCGCAGAGCGGAGCTGCAGGCACAACCCAGCTCCTGGAGGGATGAAGTGCCCTGAAGGACCCTGTGACCGCGGGGACAGAGCTGCCCAGCCCAGTTCTGCAGCCCTTCCCAAGGGACAGCAGCAGCGGCACCGCAGCTGCAAACACGGATTTTGTCCTTTTCTCAGGCTGGCGCACCCTGTTCTCAGAGGGGCGATTGCAGCAGGGCTGGCCGGAGCCTCGGGATGCCCCCTCAGGGCCGTGCCCAGGGGGCTGCAGAAGGGGCTGGGTCCCTGCCAGGACAGTCCTGCTGGACCCCAGATCAGGCAAAGCGAAGCGGAGCTGCCTTGTAGAAAATGACTGCTGAGTTCTCCTTGTTGGTGCATCTCTAGAGACTGAGTGGTTTTGTACTTGCCTCTACACAGAAATACCTGCTTTGCCCCCAGAAGTGTCTGTGTATGTCCAGAAATCATATCCAGTGACACGTGATGGATGTAAACCTACAAGATTACACTGTAAAGGTTGAAATAATATATTAAATATCCTGAGTGCAAATATTTAATTACATTTTCACAATTGAGAAATCCAAATTAGCTATTTTCTCTCCTTTGCCATTTATTAGAAGGAACTGATTCTGTGCCATTTTTCCTCCATTTGGTGCAGTCTCTACTGTAAAAATGTATTTTGAGAGGTTTCCATTCTTTTGGATGCACAAGGAAAGACTAATCAGCTAATGTTAGAAGAGTAGCAACATTGAAACGCAACAACAGATGGCATTAGGAATATTGCTGGAACAGGGAGTTTAGGATGAGGCTCAGAACTCCCCATGTATTTCTGCCCCTCTTGATGTACAGCTGCTTTTGTCTGCAGATCTCACTCACGTTCAGGCACTTGCAAAACTAAAAATGATGAACTTAAACCCAAAATGAATATGGATTTAAATATCAAAACATGATCTTGCTTACCAGGGTATGAAATGTTTGCACTGAACCATCCTGTGTTGCTCTAAGAACTGGCAATTGCCAGTTCATTATTAATGCCAACCTACCTGTATCCTGACCTGACAAAATCCCAACCATTTGGAATACAATTCCCTGAACCAAGCATCAGGGTCAAGAAAATATTTCCTCTTTATTTTGTTTTCAGAAAGCATCTAAAATGCTCTGCACATGTACCAGAAAAAGGGAAGGAAATGAAGTGTTCTTTGCTGCAGTTGAAACAGAAAGGACCCACAGGGTTTCTTTCTTTGAGAAAACTTGGCACTGCTAATTTTTAGCGATAGGGAGTTGATATTTGGCAGAGACAGTTATTTGTCTCTTTTTTTCTTGTTTCCTTAAATTCTTGACATTTTTAGGCTTTTGAAAATGTTATTTATTAGAAGTTCTGTGCAAACTCCATAGCACGTAGCCACTCAATTCTAAATTATGTGCTCCAGCCTCAACCTGCTTCAAAGCCTGGAAACACATTTGGATTTATGGATATTTACAGTATCTGGGCATGTGGTACCATGCTCAAAGATGGATCAATCAAGCTGCCCACACTCGAGAGCTGCCTGAGCTCTGTGGTGATTCATACCTCATTGCACGGGAATTAAAATGGATATATAGAAATATCTCAGCTTTAGACAGGGACTGTCGTGTTTGACCAATGCAGCTTGCACAGAAATGAATTTTAAGGGAAGACAGATGTCTGACAGGGTGTGCCAGGGACCGGGATGAGTTATTAAAGTTTGCATACCTGATCAAAGTAACTGATTTTTCACTGCACTCTGCGTTGCTTCCATACTCAGTGTCTTTGAAAGTCGAGCTGCTGATTTTTAAGACAGGCTTTAGATGCTGAAATTTTAGGCTCATCTATAAGGGAAAGCTGGTGTAAGGATATTTGTACGAGGTTACTGAGGACTTAATTGTTACAAATACAACATACATCAAAATTACTAATACTGAAACAACTGTGAGGTGCTTTGAGTGTTAAACCCCTTATTACTCTTTTGTCAGTTATTAAATTGTGCACTTGTCTTAAACATCAACTAAAATAAACTCATTTTTAAATGAGTCTGATGCTGAAAACACCCCTTTTCTTTTATAGTGGTGTCATTTGTCTGGGTCTGCTCTTATATTGACGTCATCATTCCAGTCCATGGAATTTTCCAAGCATTTATTATATATTCCTGCAAACCAGAAGCTTCATGACAGCAGAATGGCTAACAGGTGAAAGCTGATGTTTCAGACATCATTTCAATTGGTTGCAAAGGCATGTCCATTTTTTACTGAAGGAAAACGGTCAGAATTAGAAATATTTTAAAAATGTTTGAAGTTCAGTGAGAATTCTTGTGAGCAATATCCAGAACTTATTAAATATCCCCAAACTCCATTTTCTGAATGTCCATAATTTTCCTACTAGGTGTTTATACATTTTAGTATACTGATATGTATATATGTATATATATATGCTTTAAAAAGATATTTTAAAATTTTCTAATTTCATGAGTTCTTATGTATAAATGCAGATTCTGTCATAGAACTCATATTGTGGTATTTAATCTGTATATAACTTTAATCTTATAGGTCATTATGACAGTTAATCAGATTAATTTGGAATTAGATACAGTCTGTTAATGTTAATGTTTTGGTTAGGTTTGTCTCTGTCCAGTCACTCTGAATAGAGTAGAAAAACCAGCTGTATTTCAGGGAGAACTCCAACGTTATTTCGATTTTTTACTCATATAACTATATATTTATCCATGAGTACCACCCTGCTTTAACCTAGCTCTGTCTGAAGGCCTGCAGTCAGTACAATTCCTGAGGAAATTAACTTTACAAATCACTCCAGAAGTAGTTTTTTGTACATTATTTACTTTATGTATTCATTTTCTAAGCGTTTGCTTGTTAATTTAGCAATAATATGCCCAATTCCACACGCATCTATTGCATACACATAATACAGACACATCAAATTGAGGTTGGAGCTTTATCTTGTATCTGTACTTATTTGTTTTATTGTATTCACTTGCATAACAGATGGCTTATTCGCCAAAATTAAGTTTATCAGGCAAATGCAAGGATGTAACAAAGAGCATCAGTCTGTCGTTTTTCTCTAACCACCAAACAATGCAGCTCCAGCTTTTCTGAGCAATAGTTTCTGTAGATCTACGTGCCAATTACAAACATTTGTGTCAGACCAACTCCAAAAATTTCCTGCTGCTTCCCTAAGCCCAGCAAAACCCAAACAAGTTCAGCAGAGGGCATTTGCAATACAGAGCACTTGAAAGACAGTTTGAAAGATGTTTGAAAGATATTCCCTTCTTGCTGCTCCGAAGGGGTGGCTGTAATGAAATACCTTGACCTTTAATTCAGAGCGTTCCTGCTTGTGTTGGTGTGAAATTACTTGATACTTTTTAAAAAAGAAAAAAAAAAAAAAAAAAAAAAGCTGAAATTAAGGCAAAAAACTTAAAACTTTTCCACAGCTGTTTTATGTGATAGAAGTATAGCTGAAATTACTAATTGTGCTTTTCCTCATTTTCAAAGAAAATGTTATGATGTCAGTATTTCCCCAAATCCTTAAATTCTTAATTTCATGGAGCTGGAGATGGGTTTCCGTCTGGCATGTCAGTGTCTGATCAGTGCTTATTAAGCCTGTTGACTGACCTCCAAGTGTCACACTTGAACCTCGCTGCAATCATTTGAAAAATTATTTCTGAATTTGAAAAACTTGTTCTTGACCTCATTTCCCAAAGTTACAAATGAAGACGTTCCAGAGGTGACGGCTGAGTGCCTTTACCACTGGATCTTCACCCCCTTCAGAGGGGAGGGTGGGAGGCCAGGCCATGAGAAGATTTGCAACTGTATTTTTTTAATCTACTTTTTTTTTTTTCTTTTTTCCAGTTTTTTACTGAATAATATAAAGTAGGAAAGATAGGAAGAAAAAGAAAAAAGAAAAAAAAAAAAGAGAGTAAAGATCTGAGGAAAACCTGAAAAAGAGCTGTGCAGGGAAAAGTTACGAGCTTTTGTTTTAATCCTTATTAACACTTTTGATTCAGGTCCTACTGTCTCGGTGAAGGAGATCTTGATATAAGTTTTATATCCAGCTGGGAATGGTGTCATAGAATCCCAGAATGACCTGAGGGGTAAGGGACCCTAAAACCAGTGCCACCCCCTGCCAGGGCAGGGACAGCTCCCACTGTCCCAGGCTGCTCCCAGCCCCAGTGTCCAGCCCGGCCTTGGGCACTGCCAGGGACCCAGGGGCAGCCACAGCAAACCTGGGAATTCCATCCCAGGGCCTCCCCACCCTCACAGGAAGGATTCCTTCCCAATATCTGATCTAAGCCTCGTTTGCTTGGAAGCCATTCCCCCATCACTCCGTCCCTTTTCCATTGCCTCTCTCCCTCTTTCTTGCAGGCTCCCTCCAGTGCTGCAAAGCCATAATTAGCTGACCCCAAAGCTTCTCTTCTCCAGGTGAGCAGCCCTGCTCTCCCACCCTGTTTCCATGCTAAAGAGCAGCTTGGTGGCCTCCTCTGGGCTCTCTCCAGCAGCTCCAGGTCCTCCCAGGGCTGGGGTAGCTCTGCAGGTGAGGTCTCACCTGAGCAGGAAGAAAAGAGCTCAAAATTTGGGAACTAAAAAGATAATTGATTAGGGATAGCTACACGAAGAATATTCTTTGCTCAATATTTACTGTAAAATAAGATAAACATTTACCGAGTCCTAGGTAAAGAGGATAAGAGAAAAGAATGCAAGGATGCTGATAAAGGGTGAAGAATGCAGAGCTAAGCGGGACTCTGGAAATAAAAGGGACTGCTCAGACCCTTTAACCAACAAAAACCATCCTCTTGCCTTGAACACTGACTAGCATACGAAGCAGAAATGGGTAGAGTTAAGAAATGCACATGTATTACAGATATTGTGTAATTCCATGCATATGTAACATTCTAGAGGATAAAAAATTCTGGAAAGCTGCTAACAGCACTCGTGCCTTTGGAGGAGAGATCCCCCATGCGCCCGGCCCTAAATAAGCATACCCACTTTACTACTTAACACCAATTGTAGAGTCTTTCCACGCTTCAAGCAGGGGCAGAATCCCCCTCCCCTGCTGCCCAGGCTGCAGCCCAGGGCACAGGGCTGGGCCGTGTCCAGCCTGTCACCCACCAGCACCCCCAACCTCTTCTTGGCAGGGCTGCTCTCAGACTGAAACAGCCCAATTTACAGTGTCCTTGCCAGAGGAAGCATGGAGAAATGCTTTCCCTGCTTTGTTCCCCTGCCACAGGAATGGTGCTGTGTTGTTGTGACTCACTGGGGGATTATTTAGCTGACAGCAGCTCAGGTACCCACGGGCACGGCTGAACTGGTGATGGGGATTTTTCAAAGGAGCTTACATCTTAGCTGTGTTTTGCCATCTCATTCTCCGAGGCATATTATCTCTTAAGAGAGCATAATACATCTGCCCAAATGCAGGTGCTTTACAAGAGCTTTATTCTAATTGTTGTCCCGCTCTCAGTTGGCCAAACACAGCTCTGCACAATGAAATCCGTCCTGCACAAGTGCAGCTGTGCTGACCAGAGATGTCATCCTTGAAAGAGCTGCTCACTTCAGTGGGGAGTTTCTGCTCGAGAGCAAAAATCCTGGGGCAGCAAAAAAGACAAGAGGAAAAATCTTTACTTTTAATTACCTCGAAAACAGGCTCTCAAAGCCTCCGTTTTCCCAACAGTCTGCCCACGAAGCGGTTGACAAGTAGAGCACAGACAAAAAAAAATAAAAATGGTTCTGTGCCTGAAACAATTACCAGCCTGAGCAGAGCAAAGGCCCAGTGCAAACACAGGTGCTGTGTCACAGCGCATTCCCCTGAATCTACACCAAAGCCACACTCAGCTACAACAATAATATAGAGATTTTTGACAAGGAAGTGATTTTTGATGGAGGTGGCAGTATCATATAGCTCTGCTGCTCTTTTATCAGCATAGCAATGGAGCTGTCTTCTGTCAAGAGACAAGGGAAAGATGCCAAGGGAAATAAAATCAACCAGGCAAACTTTTTACATTCGGACTGATGAGCTGTGTGCTCTTGTTTGGAAAATTTAAGGCACTGGAAGCTCAAAAGCCTTTTTGCCAATATAGTTTTAAATGTTAACGCAAAGGCTTTTGTGAGATTGCTCGCAATTTACTCCAATAAAACCAGTTCCACTGTGAGTTTAACAATGCCTGTGCTCTGCGTTGTGAAGGAATACTGCAGAGACACCTTAGATTTCTTCAGACAAGAATCTCACAGCTCTGGCTCTGTGGGTTCGCTTGGCTTTTGAAGGTTTTGAGCAGACATCTGACAGGGGATGTGAGGGAAGGGACACTCAGGATGTTCATCTTGGGGGAACCTCTGGGTACTGGCACTTCAGGAAGGGAGGTTTGGGAAGAGTTCAGATGTAGATTCATGTCTAATCTTTCAGACTTTTCCATCTTATTAACTGAATGTAAAATGTAATTAAATCTTAATGTTTTCGAATCAGATGCTTTCCCTGGACATTTCAGAGCTATCTATAAATAAGAATTTTATGCAAACATTCTCTCCATTCCCTGATATGGTAGGGATGGAAAAATTTCAGTTGAAATAAACAGAACTAGGATGAACTTTCCTTATCCCTGTTCCCAGCCATCTGGATTAATTTCCCCCATCTGATAATGAGTCCCCATCATCATTTATTCCTCTAGTAGATTTTTGGACCTGTTCTCAACCCTGCAATCTCTAATATTGCCTGAAGAGTTGACAAAGATAGCCTGGAAGGTAGCTGCAAAGGCATTCTCATTACTTTAATGAGTTTCTGACCACTGGTCCAGGCTATCAGCCCTGTATTTAATTAAAGTAGCACAAGCTGTGTATCCACCAAATGTCCAGGCAAAGGTCAGCAATCCGTTCCGGGCTTCAGCACTCTTGTAATTGTTGTAGGACTGGACTGGAAGGAGTCTCTAAAAAAAGGCAGAAGCCCAGCTCAGCTCAGAGATGCTGTGCTTGTGTTCCTTTTCCTCCCTTAACCTTGAACTTGCACTGGCTCAGACAGGCAGCTGCCTCCTCCCGTCGTTTTTTGGGAGTTATTCAGCTCCCTGAACCAGTCAGTGCCCATCCAAATACATCCTGGTGGCAGGGATGGGACAGGGATGGGGTTTTATGGATAAGGGTGAGGGGGAAAAAGAAATTACCATGCCTGGCTTGGATTATTTCAAGCTTCTGTAGAGCAGCCCCTTTCCAGCCTCCACATGTATATGTAATTGTGAGCTTTGGAAAAATGTTGATGAGGATGCTTTGCTATGCTTTTCTCCACATTTTCCTCCTCCTAAGTTCTTACACCATTTCAGCAGAGGGAAAACAGATACCACCTTCCCCCCCACCCAGTCTGTTCCCAAGCAAAAGAAGTGTTTTTGATGCTAAAGTAGGGGTGTTTTTTAATACTCAGATTATTTTCTTCTTTGTCAACAAACAAGAACCACTTTGGCAGTAGGAAGATGGGCAAGCAGTGTTACCTAGGCCAGAGAAGCTCTCTAGGGAAATGAATTCCTTTTAAAGCATTGTTTTCCATATTTAAAATTAATTGGGTAGGAGTTGAATGATCAAGAACATTTTATAGAAAGCTCTAGTTCTGTTCTGATATCTGGTGCTGTAGAAAAGACATAATTAACATCTGTCAGCACAAAGGCAGGCGTGGATTTTATTACAAGCATTCCTTTCTGAGGACTTGAATGACTTTGACCTCGAAATGTTAATCTTGCTGAACTCCAGAGCAAATATCAAATGTCAGGAAATTCCAAATAGATGTGTGGACTTTGAGTCCTTAAATTAGTCTGCCTTTAAACAGAGAGGGGGTTTACAACTTATTAACAGGGCTGTCCCTCGGTTCTGAAAGGTTCTGTAGTGGGCCGATAGAAAAGAGGAGAGAAGGGGAATGACACCCCAGGGGAATGTGGGAGCTGCTCTCCAGCACCCACTGCCAGGGCAGAGCAGTCACCTTCCCTTGGACTGACCCATCTTTCTTCTAATCCATGCCATTATTTATCCTTCCTCTTCTCATGAGAGATGTAAGGCTGCTTTTCCTGAGCTGTGTCCACAGCTGCCAGCATGTTTTATAAAGAGATTTAATGTTAAATAGAACACGCCTTGCCTTGTTTTGAATTTTATTTTGTTTTTTTCTTTTAAAATCAAGTTGTTTGAAGCCAACACCAGTACAAACACCTTTGCCATCTTCTCTGGCGTCTGGATTTCACTGTTTTTTCAGTGCATACGGTTCTAATGCCTGGTGGGATTCAGCTGGATACAAGGTTTGGGTTTTCTTGAAGGAAGCATCTACTATTTGTAGTATTCAGTTTAATATGCACACAACAAATATAAAACTGCTCATCAATGAAAGCACTTAGTTTTGAATTGCATTTCCAAAAAGGAGCAGAATTTCCTTTTAAAAAAAAAAAATGTTGGTGGGTGCAAGCAGACAACCTCTTCCCTAGAGAATGAAATCTGTGTTTTGCACAAAGACAGAACTGGAGTTTTACCTGCCAGTGGTAATTGATACCAACTGCCTAGGGATGCACCTTGAGAAGGCAACATAACCAGATATTTCCCTAATGCTGGAATACTATTGCACAAATCTCTTTCTAATGTGCTTGGGATCTTTTTCATGCTTTTCACTTAAAGCTCTTCCCATTTTGCTGCTGCTGCTTGCCCCCTGCTGTTTTTGCTGTTGTTCTCTGAAAGGAAACTCTAACAACCACATTACTTTGATTTTAGACATATGTAGATATATATGCACATATTTATGGAGATACCTGTGTTCCTGTGTGTATATATGTGACATCAAACCATACACATGAATAATTCCATACATGAGCTGCTTTTCAGTCAACAAAGAGTGAAAAATGTGAAAAATGGAAACTAAATAATTGATTGGAAATTAAGTAAGATTTTCCTGTACTTTATGTGACAAGGAACCACAAACCAACTAGAATAGCCTGCACACATTAGAAGAAATGCCAGGTGGAAAACTTCTGAAGGTTCACCTTTAAAAAAAAAAAAAAAAGAAGGAAATATGTTACAACAAAGCAAGAATGCTTTTCCCTATGGTAGCATTTTTTAAAGAGAATTGAAGACTTTACTGTGCTCAAAAAACCTGCAAGGATATCATTCTGTGAGTAGTGGCATTCCCACTAGGAAAGTTTGCTGTTTGTAAAAGAAAAAGGTATTTCTGCTGTTGTTTTTATTGATTTGTCAGCTAAGTAAACTCCTTTAGTAAACCTATTAGCAATGCCAGAGTGATCTTTTACTTTGGAGCAGTTGCAAAAATTTGCAGTCAGTTTTGCAGTTCCAGTTGGTGACCCCAGCCTACAAATCTTTGCTGTGGTGTTGTGGGCTCTGTCCTCCTCAGGCCATAAAAACAGAATAAGCAGGTTTGTCCATTGGCTGAGAGTCTCTGGTTGTTCTAAATCTCAGAGGGGAAGAATCATTCGGGGAGGATTTCCTCAGCCTTTTCCTTTCCATAAGGAGATTTTCTGCCCTGCTATGTGAGCATTGCCTCTTGAATAACACTGATCACCTCTAACACAGCACATCAGGCATCTTTGTCCTGGAAAAGACAACACTGTACCTGTTTCAAAAGCAGCTTTTGGAGATGGCTGCTTGTAAAATCCACCTGGCTCTGTTCAGGTGGATCCAGCTCAGTGCAGGATCCCCAGTGCCCCTCTGTGCTGATGTCTGAAGTGGCTCCCTGGAAACAGAGCCCAGACAGGAGGAAGGGAATAAAGATGGATATTTATTGGAAAGGCCTCCAAAGGCACAGCCTGGGGAGCCAGAGGCTGCTCTCACCATGGAGCCCAGGATGGACCCCGAGTCACGAGTTCTTCACCCCTTTAGAGCTTTGGGCCATTTGCATCTCAGCATCAATTCCCCAATTCAAACTTTAGCCCATGATGGCATTTCCCCAGCTCACCCCCCCTTCTCAAGGTGTTGGGTTGCACATTTTGGGCCCAGGACAGTCTGGGTGTCCTTGGAGAGCAGCCTTGGAGAGGCTTTGTTGTGTCAATGTGAACGTGAGAGAGCAGCAGCTCCCAGGCTGCAAAACCCTGCAAAGTCACACACCGAGCACTGCAGGGTTTGGGAAATATAAAAGTTAAAACCCAAGGCGTCAGTGCTGGCTCCTGAATTCCCACCTCATTCCCTCAGAGCAGCCCTGGCACGGACAGGAGGCCACTGCTGTTCTCCTGCACACACGGGGAAAAGGGCTGTGAAGTCCATTGCAAATATCTTCATGGTTCATGAAATTCTGTTGTTGTATACCTGGAACAGAAATTTATTAATAATTATTTGTCAGATACAATTAATTCTGTGCTCCTTTGGCTACAAAAGCTTTCTGCTGATTTGCTCTTAAGTTTCTCTGTGATAGATATATGTAACTTCTCTTTAAAAGCACACGTGCTGGGTGACAGGTTTTGTTCCTGGAGAAGTGGCCAGAGCACATAACCCTGCTTTTGGGGTGATTTTTCACACAAGTCTGTGGGTAGGGAAGCGTTGCCATGAGGGAATGTGGCATGGAATGAGCAGGCAGGGAACGACGTGTTTAAAAAAAGACTGGATGTGGCACTCAGTGCCATGGTCTAATTGAGGTGCTGGGGCATCTGTTGGACTCGATGATCTTAGAGGTCTCTTCCAACCCAGAATTTCTGTGATTTCTGTGATTTCTGTGATTTCTGTGATTTCATGTCCTCGGCTGTGTGAACTCTCACATGTATTTGCTGCGGGGTGCAGTGGGTCAATAACAATTCCTGTTCTTTGTGTCCAAGGTTTCTGTTCTCTTATATTCACCTACTGAGCGTGGAGTCAAGTCTAACCTCCCTCTGGGCAGGTTAGAGAGGGTTCCCAAACGTGGGGGATGAAGGAATGACTCCCTCTGACAGATTAACTCACCTCAGAGCTCCCTGCTGCTCTGCTCTCTGCATGGTGGCTCCACCTCACACCTGTATTTCTGCATGGTGGAAGGGGTCCTTGCATAGAAATGGGTAATTCCATCTTTTTCTGGAATACTTAAAAAAATACTGTGTTGGAAAACTTGGAAGAGGTGTGGTTTGAGTTGAATACTTGCTCTGGATCCTGGAGGTAGATTTAAACTTAGGAATAGCAGACCTAGTCCCTTACAATTATTTTACACTACCTAAAAAGTCTGGTCAGGTATTATACTCTGGTTTTCAGATTTTTGATATTAACATTACATCTAGGCTGGGAGATGAGCATCCTAAGTAAACTCTTTCCATCAAATCCCCTGAGAATTTATATTTTTTCATTCTTAGCATGATTTTGGCTTTCATGGAAGATGAAATCCCTGCGAACAATCCCATGTGTTAAGGGAGTGAGAACTAGACCCTGTTATTGGTCTGATACACAAAAAATGCATTAAGGTTTGGATTTAACCAGCAGGAAGGAGGTGACTCATCTTTAGTCACCTTGTTCTGAACTTATTCCAGGATTCAATATTGCAAAGTATTGCACACAAGGTCTGTTGATGTCTGGAGACACTCAGGGCGAGCAGCAACTTTGAATTCTGGATTTCCTGTGATTTCCTGTCACTGGAGGGTTTTAGCCTGACCACTTACATTGTTTTAATGGAGACATTTCTATCTAATGTCCTTTGTTTCTTTTCAAACCATTAAAAAAAACAAACAGAAAGGGGGTCATATTAATAATTTATTATGCCTGAGACTTCTTCAAACATGATCAATGTTAATGGGATCATTGAGACTCCTCTCTAGAGACCAGAATTACTCTTTAGAACTCCTAGAGATCATGTTTTCCCTGAACACTAAATATGAAGCACAGTACACAATGGTTTGCTGGTGTTATCAGGGTCAGTGGTGTTTTATCAGCCAGCTCATTGGCATTAGAGACTCCAATGTAATTTACTCCAATGTAATTTGTATTTCCTATTAATTAAAAAAAAAAAAAAAAAAAGAAAAAAAATTTTTTTTTTTTTTTTTACCAAACATTATCATATGAACTTATGGAATATTGAGTTGTCTTTTAAAGGTAAAAAATAAAAGTTCAAAATAATTCTGCTTGCAGATATTACAGTACTCTGCACTATTAATTAGCACAGCTTCATAAAATATCAGAAAACATTACACAAGCCCATGGAAGTTAATTCTGATGCAGCCACACTCTATCATGACTTTTACAAGACAGAGATTTGTCTCTGCTGAATGGCTGCAGTGTGATAAGATTTTGAGAATCCACACTGGAAGTCAACATGAATGAGTAAAGATGTTTTGAATGCTCGGTTTAAAACACAGAGCTCAGAACAGATGCCTTTTCCATGGTTTCAGTGCAATACCTGTGTGTCTCTTCCTTGCCATTGTTAAAGAGCTTTTCAACCTCGTTGCCTTCATTTTTCAAATCGGGAAGTATAACATGAGTAACTGCACGTGTAATAATCAGCTTTGAATTAAGAATGGAGTAGAAATACCATTTAATCATCCAAGGTGTCTTCCCTAGGAATAGCCATCAATTATCCCTCCATGGCTCATACATCACCTGGCCGGTGAAACCTGCCCTGCTTGGTGCAGGATTGTCTTTAGGAGGGGCTGAGGCTGCTCTGGCCTTTCAGGGCAATGTCTGAGTGCAGACCCAGCCTGCAGGGAGTGTGAGAGGCAGCAGCTCAGCGCCCACGTCCCAGCAGCAAAGAGCTTGGCAGTCCTTCCTGCCAGCCTGCCAAAGAGCCCGCTGGGTTGTGATGTGTTGAGTTTTGAGGAGAGTTTCCTTCTAGCGACAGCAATCTGCCAGCAGCCTTCAGAAAGGTTCCCTGCAGGTCTGAGGAAGCTGCAGAGCCCTTGCCTGGGGTGCGAGCCCTGCAAGGGACTCAAACATCTCCCCCACTCCGCTCCTCTCCTCCTGTTCACCATCTACAGGGCACATAAAATATTTTTATGGCCAAATGTCTTTATGATGTAGAAAAGCCCCCAAAGTTTATATTCATCTTTCAGTGTTGCAGTAGTTTAGAGGTTTTTGAAGCTGAGCCTTATTTCATGCCCGTCTCTTTTAAGGAGGGCAGTTTTTTCTCAGGGCTGGGCTGGTTTAGCAGCCGGGGCAGCACAGCTGAGCAGCACTGAGCAGCTTCCATTTGCAAGGAGGCTGTTGACAAAAGTTTCAGGGAATTGAAATGAAGTCTGAAATATCCTTCCTGCCTTTGCCAGGATGTCTGGAAGCCCTAGGGTGCTACAGACTGTGAAAGATTAGTAATTAAAGGCTCACCTTCTGTGTACTAATGAAAGGCTCAGAACTACAGCTTTTAACGTTGAAGAAATTGCTACATCCTGCATTTTTCACTTTGAGGTTTTTAGAAAGGCTGACTGTGTCAGAGGACATACCCAGCAAGCTGTGCTGAGGAGGTGACAGCTTTGTTTAAACAATTAGTCGGAGTTTAGATGTGTGCTGGGCAAAGCTCTTCCACTGCACTTCACACCTGGTCTGTGGCAGTGCAGCTGTGTGGTACTGGGACAGATGGGTGCTACTGGTGGGACTGGTACAGCTCTGTGCTGCTGCTGATGATGCCTTTTGGGCTACCTAAAAACAGAGTTCAGACAAAATTAAGGGAATAAAAGCAGTTCTATTTATTAAGGGGCCTTCAGACACATTTAGGGCAGAAGAAGCACCCCAGGCGCTACACCCAAAATGGACAATGGGTCACGGGTTTTTATACTTTGATAAGTTTGGTCCATTTGCATATTGGTGGTTAATCTTCCAATTAAACCTTCAGGTAATGAAGTCATTTACCCCAAGTTTCCTCCCCCCCCAACTCACTTTTATTTACATCTCTCAGGTCCTGAGACAGTGAGGTGTCCTTGATCCTCAGGCCTGGAGAGGAATTGTTGTGTCTGACCCAAATGGGAAAGCACCATCTGACACTGAATATGGAGTTTAGAGTTCTACACTAAAGAACTGCAGGATGACAACAAATATATGAAAAATATAAAAGCTAAAATCCTAAAGCATCAGTACAGCTGGGTGGTACTGGTGGGACTGGTACAGCTCTGTGGTTCTGGGCAGCTCCCTCTGCTCCTGCCAGCCCTGCAGGGGTGATCCCTGAGCATGGCCTGTTCTGTCTATAAATGTCATGTCCCATCTCTCATGAGAGAGAGTTAGGAGAGGACTGAACAGCATTTCTTTAAAAACAAGCTCACACGATCCCTCTGTGCTCCCATGAAATGGCTGGGCACTCTTCCCTCACTGGATTTTTTGCATTTTCCGTAGGATTTGATAATAGTCAAAGAAAGTATCATATAGAACCTCTCTGTCCTATATATCAATGTTTTTGATTTGATTAAAACCCTCTCCAGGTTTGCTTTGGCTGTTTTTATATAAAGAAATAATAGGTGAGTCAGGTAAAGAGAATTCAACCAGGTGTCAGTCAACTTTGTCTATTTATAATCTTTACAGATTTGTTATGGACTGTTTGGAAATTTCTAGCTTGATTTTATTTTGACTTATAATATACCAAAATAGAATGTTTCACCACTAAAAAATAACTCTGGATATAGGCAATATCCAATCAACCCCTAACACCAGAACTATTTTCACTTCTCAGGTACAGATATTAACAGATGCCAAAAAAGAAAGAGATAACTCATCATATTTTTCTAGATTCTGCTCTGGATGTCTGCATTCCAGTATTTTCTTGTATGTCTCTGTGTGGGGATGGAATCCATCTAAATATAAGAAGAAAAGGGGTGGATGACATATTTTCCCAGAAGTGCCAATAGGTGTTGTGAATTTGCCTCTCATGTTTTTTGCTGCCTACAATAAATAGCTGGGCATATGATAGGAAATAATTTACTCTGACTAAATAAATGAGGCAAGGTGCTTCTTCTTAACAATAAACAAAACTGGAAATGCCGTGTCTCTCTGTCCTGCTGCTGGGTGAAGTGGAGAGGAATGTCACCCCTGGCTCAGGATAAATTACACAACTTTACTGTATCCCAGATTTAACAGCTCCTTGAAAGATACATCAAACAATTCACACTATGCATGGGAGGAACAGCAATTCATCTAAAGGTGGCAAATCTGAGACGTGACAGGTATTAAAAAGGAAAGGCAAAGTGCAGAGCCACATTTTTATTCTGCTGCCTTTCCACACAGGTCATGGGAGGCAGTGCCTTCATTCCCTCAGTACCCCACCAAGTTAAATATATTCACAACCACTTTCAAAGCCACTCTTTCTCCCTTTTAATTTTATGTCAATCAGCCATCGCTGAGATAGTCTAATTCCTCTCAAAACCAAGGGTTCATCTAAATTAAAATGCACTGTGGATTGTCTGTGTGAGTGTGTCAAACTCTCCTGGCATGGACAGCACTGTAAATTGTTGTCATCCTAGAGTAGGTGCCTTCCCTAGCACCAATCTCTGCAGCACTGGCTTCACAAAACAGGGGTCCAAATCCTTTATCATTTTAATTAAAAAAAAAAAAAAGGGAGGAGGGGAGAGAATATGACCGTGCAAGTTAATGGAGTTAATTACATTCATATCAGTTAGATGCAGAGGAATGAAAAGGACAATTTGTGTAAGCAGAGAATTAGCTCTGGTATTTTCTCAGTCACATCAGCAGTCTGAAGGTAAAGGAGCACACAAATCCATGCTACTGAGCCCTCCCTTTTCAGGGAGAGCATACAGAATGGGGCAGGCTGGTGGGCAGGGCAGAGATCCAGGAAAAAGCCCCAAATGTGACCAAACTTTAGGGAATCTACTGGGGTCAAGGAAGGAAAGGTCTGTAGGGACCTAAATAACGTGGTCATCTTAGCAGGGACTCCTAAATACTTCCTAAAGACCCAAGCACGAAACACCTTCTGGCCCCTCTCAGCAGCTAAAGGACCTACAGCAAACCTGGAGAGGCACTTTCTGCAAAGTCATGTAGTGAAAGGACAAGAGGTATTGCCTTTAAAGTGGAAGAAGTGAGGTTTAGATTAGATATTACAAAAAAAATTGTTCCCTGTGAGGGTGGGGAGGCCCTGGCACAGAGAAGCTGTGGCTGCCCCTGGATCCCTGGCAGTGCCCAAGGCCAGGCTGGACGGGGCTTGGAGCAGCCTGGGACAGTGGAAAATGTCCCTGCCCATGGCAGGGGGTGGGATGAGATATTTAAGGTCCCTTCCAACCCAAACCATTATAAGAATTTATGATTTTTGTACTCCCCTTCTTACAATCACAATCTAACTATTGGATTTACCAGTTCAAGGCTTGAGAGAATCAACAAACTGTGGAAATGTTTTTCTTCTGAATGAAAGCCGGGAAATTCTAAAATCTAACTAAGAAAAAGCTTCTTCCCTGCGAGAATCCAAGATTGTTTCAGTAGGGCTAAAGGAGCATTTCCCTTGTGTCCAAGAGAGACAGAACCATCTCAGCCCTGGCTTTAACCTTTTAGCCTTCATTTGAAACAAGGCCTGTAAATCAAAAATTTAGAAGGGAATAATTACTCTCACTGAAGGCAATCATATGAGACTTGTAAAAGAATTTTCCTAACACTATAAATTACATCAGATATTATTACCTCAGAACACAGCCCATGAAGAACTTTTCAGGAAGAATCAGAACTAATTTATAAAGTCTGTAATTAGAATTACAGTTGAGAATTAAATCAGTGCTTGAGGTCCTCTATGATTGCAATATCCATCTCTTATGTTTTTGCATAATATTAAAGTTAGTCTTTCCTTTCCTTAAATTTGTACGTCAAAAAGAAAGAAAGAATCCAATGGATTAATTCTTCTTTCTGTATTCCCTGATGTTTTCCTCTCCATATTCCCTCAGAGACTTCAAGGCCATAATTTACTGCAGAGCCCCATCCTGGGTGCTCTGCTGTCCTTTAGGTGATGCCATGGTAGCCTCTTTACCAAGTACAGGCAATCCAAACCCTCCTCACTCCTTCAGCCTGAGTTAAACTCACCTAAACGCCTTTTGCACTGAACAATATCCTGAATTATCAGTTCCAAAAACCATTAATCAGGGCCTACAACGCTGAGATCTTATGGTTAAGGAAAGTTATTCATTTCGGGGGTACCACTCCATGCTTCAACCCACACTGTCGGATGCTCAGACACCAAAAGACACCTGGAAATTCTATTTTAACTGGGTGTTTAATACCTTGCAAGCGCATCAGTGGCTTTGATTCCCAGGGCTGTGTGATCAGCACCTTTGAACAGCACACAATGCCTTCTATTTCTGCTGTAAAAAGAGCTCGAATGGCAGCAAATTGCTCTTGCTGTTTTTGCATAGGGTTCATTATTTCCTTGCCTCCCTCCCTTTCGTTCCTCGCCCGCAGCCAGAGGGGATGAAAGGAACGGTGAGTGGCACCTTGTGGGCTCAGCTTTGCCACGCAAAGAACAACCGAGTCTTTGGGAATGTCAGTGCCCAAACCGCTGGCAGCCTCAGAGGCTGAACAATTCCCTTCTCTGGGAATCTGCCTGGGCTGGTAAATTCGGGATTTGGTGGTGGTGGTGCTGCTGCTGCTGCTGCCCCCGGGCCAGCCGTGGTTTGTAGAAACCGCTTTGCTTTAGGAACTGCAGAGGGTTTGTGGTCCTGCAAGGCTGGAGGAGATGAGGGCAGATCTGTCTCGGTGATATTGGCCACTGTTTTTAAAATTATTCACTGTTCACGTGCAAGTAAAGTAGGACAGGAGGAATCCTGCTAAATAAACCCGGTTTGTGTTGATGGTTCCATTTCCATTTTAATTCTATATAAAATAGATTGTGATAGACTTGTCTTGAGGAGCTTTACAAACGTGTTGTCAGTGGTGAATTTCCGTAATTCAGCAAAACACAGGCTGCTTCTGACAGTGCCATTTGGACAGAACTGTAGTGCTCTAATCTACATCCTAAAGACAATCTTAATATTCTCTGTGAGTGTTAATGGCTGGAGGCTTCTCAGAGGCAGAATGACCAGGCTGGGAAGAGGATCTTTGCAAATCACCCCCGCCTCGGTCGCCCACATACTCCAGTGCAGAGCCACTGCCAAATAACTTAGAGGAAAGGAGAACACACCCTGCGTTACATCAGCGTGTGATGTAGGGTCTAATGCAGTCCTGGAGTATTTCTCATGTGTTTTATTTGGGATTTTGGCAATGCTTTTGTGATAGCAGGTTCACGAAGCTCAATTACTGGCATGACTCTGTGCTCTTTTTATTGTCTTTTACACGAGCGTTATCTCTTTTCTGTTTTACTGTGGGGTTTAGCCTTTGTTTGATAATGAGCGGAGCCATTTGCTTATCCTTAAAAGAATGCTTATGTTCAGAACTAAAAGTGGCTAAAAATGCTGCATTCGAAGTGCAAAGCTTTTTCTTTGTTTTTGTTATGTGTGAGGGGGTTTTTGTTTGTGGGGTTTTTGGTGTCTTTTTTTTTTTTTTTTACTTTTAATATGAAATGTTTTCCACAGCATTGTTTTAGTAAACCAACAGCAAATCCAACTGTTGTTTTTTAAAACAACCAAGCCATCATGCAGCCTCCATGTACACTGCTAGGAGATGAATAGAGTCTTGAAAATGCTGTATTCTCCATCCAGTGCATCTAAGGGAATACTTACATTTAAATTTTGTTTCATCCTCTTAGTATGAATTCATGTCATTACCAAATGGTAAACAAAAACAGATGTCAGGCTCACTTTAGAAAAAGTGGTGAGCTTGCAGTTAGATACTGAAGTAAACTACTTCTGAGAGCAGGAGTTTGATATGCTTCTGTCCTTCCCTTACAAACGAATATTTTTTATGTTGGAAATACCTTTAGTGCCCTTAACTCTTCATAGAAGGAGGTAGCCAAAGAGG
>WEKY01048621.1:27709-55121 GCA_013390045.1 Picathartes gymnocephalus | reverse complement strand
TTTTTTTTTTTTTTTTTTTTTTTTTTTTTTGGTTAAAGCAGAATTTGCACCCCCAACTCGTTGGAGGTACAGTTTTATTTTGGCTATTTAAGAATCGGAATGGAGGCAAGGTTTATCCCTCACAGATGAAGGAGAAAATTGGCACCACATGGGAAAGCATAATCTGTAATGCACCCTGTCAAGGCGTGAGTTCTTTGGCACAACATATGGCAACAGAATTACCTTTGTACCACCCGACTGTGGGATATAATTTCTCCAGTCCGAGGGACTCCAGTGACAGGCAATAGATTTGAGAGTGCACATGTTCAGCATGCCGAAATGCAGGGCTGTCCCTTCCCTCTGGATTCAGAGCTCTCTGGCCCTGCAGAGCAATTCTGATTCTTCCTGGCAAATCCTCGTTCTCCCCTTGTGATGTCACTGATGTAGCGACACCCTGCCAGAGGAATAAAAAAGAATGTGGTAATGGAACGGCTGGGGAAGAATGAAAGGAAAGTGATAAACTGCAACTTTTACAATGTGCACTGTCAGCTAAAGAATGGAACAATTTCAGGCTTGAACATTAAGGACAGGGAAAGTGCTGGGAGATTTATGCTACAACAATACTCCAGATCATTTTATGGCATCATCTTTTCAAATACCTGAAATTAAAACTGTGTGGTGCAGTGTTACTTCCATCATTCTGTTCATCGGTGAGCTGGGATTTTTATTTGGGTGGTAAAATACCACCACTGCAAAAGACAAACAATAGATTTTTATGTTTGGGCTCTGGTATTTTAAACATGATTTACATGCCTTTTCACTTTTTGCCTTCTCTAGAGGTCTAAATATGCAGACCATATCGACCCTTAATATGTCTACTGAAACCAAACAGAGAGTTGAAACCTTATTCCTTGTCACAGAAACAAAATTCTGAGGTGCAATTTCTTTGAGAGTCATACACTATCCACAAATGTGTCTCAGGAACATTGGGAACGATCTTTGAAATTCCTCAAAGGAGAGGTTTGGTGTTGTAGATCTCGTAGCAAATGTCTAATAATGATCATCAGTCACTTGTGTGCTTTTTGCTGTGGCAGTAGCCTTGGATATGAGCTTGGGAGGTTTAATTTTAGAGAATTCCACTTGATGTTCTTCCTTCAGTGTATAGAATAGTGCAGTGCCACAAGTACCACAGCTCACTCTGTTAATATATGGGGGCTTGATAGGTTTTCTGCCATTGATGAGATGGATATTAGTAAATTTTACTGACATTGGGGCTGTGTTTCGTGTCCTGTTGGTGATCACTTGAGTCTCCCTCTGCTGGGTAAAGATTTTGGTGTTAATATGATGTATAATTACTGTTTAATTGTTCAGGCTTAGGCTGCATTTAAGGACAACAAATTTCCATTGGGGATTCCTGATGTTTTCATCTAAATGCATTATTTAAAATAAAATGCTATACTCCACCTCTAACCAGTAATTTACAGGTGTAAATAGGGCTCCAGTCTGAATTTTATGATGGCTGGCTGACCTGCCAGAGGTGTTTCAGTTCAACCAGTACAACAGCAAGTCCTGGGTAAAACTTTGGGTGCAGCAGCCATCCTTTAGCCAGCACCCAGCTCAGCTGCCTCACTTCTGCTGGGTTTGAACACTGCACACAACAAACTTGCAATATGCACTACAGAGATACCTGAAAAACCAGCATGACATAAGAAACAAGAGAGAGCATAAGAATTGAAAGTCTTTGGTACGTTGGGAAACCAGGCCACTCTTGTTTCAATTTTTTTGTCTGCAGATTGAGTTTAGATATTCATACATGAAAATTGGGAAGCATTTTTATCTTCTAAGGCTGCACTGTGAGATGAAAGGTTCTTCTTTAAAGGCCTATTTTCCCCTGTCCTGCTGCTTTTTAAATAAAAGCAACTCTTTTCAATATATTTCTTTATTTCTTTATTTATTTTCCCCTTTGTTCCCCCCCCCCCACAGAAGCTGCCTCTTTCCCTACCTGTGTGATACCTGCTTGTGGTGCCAGGCAGAGGTGGGGCCCTGTCCTGCCACGCAGCTGTCAGGACATCCAGGACATCCAGACAGAAATGAATCCAGTTGCCAAAGGCTGTTTGTACATCCATTATCCCAGAATTAATTAATTAATCCAATCACTCTGCGCCTCCCACTTCACTGCATGCCGTTGCTCTGTGCTGAGGTCTCCTTTCTGTGTTGTTCAATCAAACCAAAACAACAAATAAGCTTCCAAATTGATCATTGCTGCTCTGGAAACTGTTGTTTAACTCCTTCAAAGTCTGTTTACATTTGACATTTCTTGAGCAGAGCCCTTTAGAGATAGATATCTTTTTGTAGATCTTCAAACTGAAACTCAAGGCAAATTCAAAAGGCTGCAGCTCTTATCAGGGAACTTTGAAAAGTGGATTACTCTGCTTTGGTCTGAAGTTACAGTCCTGCATTTTTCGAATAATTCTGGGTGACTTTATGGTTTTACATCAAGGAGAGCTGTGTGGCTGAATCTGTGCATGCTTGTTTTAAATTGTACAGGCTTAAATCTATTGCTTCTCATTGCACTGAACCACACAGAGGGCATTGAAATCCATCAGTTCTTTCATAGTCTCAGAATTCTGAAGCAATAGGTGTTCCTAGATTGTGCTGTCTGCAGTCAATAACTGAATTTGGAAAGACTGTGGTAATGAATTTATTCTGGAGCTGTGTTCTGTGGTGGAACCTGGAATGCATGTCACTAGGTTTGTCCAGCTTTAATTTGGGCACCCTGGAATTCAACCCCTTCTTCTTGTGGTACTTAATGGAAAATGGGCTTTTATTCTGTTGTTTCTCCTTTTGCAACTCCTGCTGCCTGGTTTTCCAATAAGGCAGTTAGAGAAAATGCTAAGTAAATACAGACTTTATGGGATTTTCAAGAGCCCTATAAAGAACACATTCTTTTACTAATTACCAACTTCTCAGGTGCGCCTCAGTCACAAATAACTTGGGAACTACAGTAAAACTCCTTGATGGTCTTTATTCTGCCTCGAACAGCAGAATTATTGCTCGTTCCCTTGGGCTGTGCGTTCCACAGGGGTGGCTCCGGTCCAGCCCAGCCCTTTCTCTGGGAGAGTTGTTCCTTCAATGAGCTCCTTCTGTTCTGGCCAGGGTCCCTGGGAGCTCCTCGGATCAAACCGAGATCCCTTTGCTCTGGAAAACTCTCTGGCTGCAGGGCGGGAGCTCTGTGTGGCACAAGGCTGTGGGGAAAGGGGCTCTGGAGCAGAGCTCCCACTGCTCATTCCCTGCAGAACCAGCATTCCCCACCCTAAAGATGATTCTGAAACTTTATGGATTGTCTATTCAACAGATATAAGCAAGTATCAATGAAAACTAAAGGTATTTTCCAAGTGAAGGTTAATAAGAACAGATGCAAGCAATATAAATCCCTGCTGTTACCATGGATTTGCATTGGGACTTCTGCTCTCAGGATTTTTCACTTAATACTGAATAGTTCCTATCAGTTCCATGAGTTTATTGATTTACACCTCTGGAGCAGTCAGACCATGACTTTCAATTACAGTGTTCTCAATACTGTGAATATTTGTTTGTTTTGGTAAGGACAGAAGCGTAGGGAAAGTAATGCTTCCAAAATATTATTTTAATTTTGTTGTGCCCAAGAAGACAATCACCACTTGGGGATATTGTCCCTTAACAGGGTCCTGTATATTCTAGCTTTTAACCTTCTTTGGGTTGATAATCCTTTAGAGTTTCAGAGCATAAAACTCCCTATTACATTGAAATATAGGTGGGTAAATTCACTATGAAACTGTGGCTTTGGGGGGTTATATTGGGCAAAATACAGTTTATAATATTTTTTTTATCCAAGTGTTCAGAAAACGGATATTTCATATCAGTGTTTGATACTTCAGAGAGGAAAGGGGATATCAGAAAGGATAAAAGAAAGGAATCATAAATAGGGTACTCAGTAAATGTTAATTAGAGCAAAAATATTAATTAAGTGTTAAGACAGCATAGTGTAAATTGGAATCTTTTACATATTTCTGTGTAGGGAATTTTGTGCATTGAACACTTTTCTAATAATCAAAATCTCAATAGATTTTTTTAGCGTTTATTAGAACTTGCAATCCGTGGTGGCCAAGTGTCTGGCATAGCTTGATTTTAATGGAATGAGGTCTGGAGCGAGTTTTGTGGCATTCTTTCTTTCATAAAAGATTATACTAGAAATATTCTTTTGAGTATTTATCTAAATTGTCGTAAAAAGGAAATAATAAAAAAACCCCATCACTTTTAAGCAGCAGAAAATGAATGTTTTACCTACAGCAAGAATCATGAGGGTGCTTGTTAAATTATTTGCAGCATCTATAGGCAATCAGGCCAATCCAACCCAACACCCAGCCGATGTTTAATCAGGTCCTATATTAAAGAAAAAATCTCCAAAATACAGGATAGATTTTTCAACATCTTCATGAAAACAGAGGGACACTCCACCTCTGGAACAGCTTTTGGAACTCCTTGCTGAGGGGAAAAAAATGTGTGTTTTCCGCAGGTGTGCTGGTAGAGTTTGTGCCAGCCCTACTCACCCCTTGAAGCTTTGCATATTTGAATATATCTGAAATTTGACATAAATAAAACCACTAAAATCATATTTTTCGCTACCTGCTGCAAAGAAATCTGCTCGAAGTGCACCTTGCACAGAGTTATCCCCCAAGCCAAGGCAATGTCCCGTTGCAGTTTGAGTTGAAGCTTATTCTGCTGCGTTTGGAGGCAAATCCAGCGTGCTTTGGGTGAGGAGGAGCAGAGAGAAGAGAGCAGCTGGAGCATCCCTGGAGAGCAGCGCTGGTGTTTTACCCTGGTTCCCCTTCCTGAAGGCTGGGCTGGGCTCTGTCCCTTTATTCCAAAGGTGTCTGTGATGCTGCAGCCTCCCCTCCCCTCCGCGCCCAGCTGTTCCGCACAGCTGTGCGCGCTGCCGGGGCGGACACAGCCTCTGGAACACCTTCCCTGGGCTGGGAAGGAGCGCTGGGAAACCCAGCTCTGGCAGCCTGCCTGGCTCCGGGGAAAGAGCCTGTTTAATTCTCTTGTGCCTTGGATTGCGGTGGAAGGGGCTGTGGGAGTTTGAAGCCGCCGGAGCGCTCAGCACCGGCACAGCGAGCGCTCCCCTCGCAGCTCGGCGCCCCCGGAGCTGCCCGGCAGGGAGGGCGGGCGGCCAGGCCGCCTCTCCTTGTGATCATTCCTTGGAGAAAAAGGCGCTGGGAGGAGAGCAGCAGGCAGGGTCAGCAGGAAGGGAGGTGTTTTGCCTCCCGGAGGAGCAGGTTCTGCTGTTAAAGCACTTTCCTTCTTCCACATCGCCCGGGTGAACCCAGGGGCGCCGCCCGGGCCTCTGAGCCGGCTGAGAGGCTTTGAACAGGGGAAGGAATTGCTGCCTCTGAGGGTTTCCTAACAGCTCTTCCGTTGTTATCAGTTCTGTTAAACCTTCCCAGCCTGCATTTTGTTCATTACCAGTTCTTCTCCTTTTTCCCTTTTTTGTTTTTCTTTCCAAAATCTTGCTACTTTCACCTGCCCGGGACAAGAGGTCGAATTTTATGCGGAGCTGTTGCATTCCTGCTTTTCATGGTATAAAACTGCCTCCCAAAAATTGATATAAAACTGCAGGCCTGCCTGTCCCCCTTGAAAAATGCATCTGCTGGACTATCTGTCGAGTCCTTTCTACAGGATTTTCTCCTGTAGAAAATCATTATTTCTTCAAGTGACATTGAGGGAATGTTGGTTTTGACAGAGCCAAATACGCTGCCCTGCCTCGTTGTTAAAAAGCACCTTGAGAAAAGAAATTGATGTGCAGAGAACACTACAAAACCCAACTGAAGTGACATTTTAGGGTATGAACAGATCTTATAACTGATCAGGTAGATTATAATTTACCGTGGGGTTTTCCCCTCTGAAGAATTCCTTGCTGGAAGTAGCAAAGAGAAGGATATTGGGTTAAAATAAATTGAAATAAATGAACCTTGCACTGGTACAGAGTGGCTGAGGTGGTGCTGAGTTCAGCCAGGCTTCACTTGGTGGTCTACTGAAGGACTGTGGTGGTGGTTTGGTCCTTAAATTAGCCTTTGTTTGGTCTTCTGTAGATTGTTTCTGTCTTGAGGCCAAAGTAATGATAATGCTGTTAATTAAAAAAACCAAAAAAACCCTAAAAAAAACACCAAAATAAAAACCCAAACCAGGAATAAATGTAGGAATACCCATCCTCTCCTAAAAAAACTGATAATCACCAATCTGTAACCTCATTCAGCCCTGTGGAGTCTGATATGCAGGCAGTAAAGCCAATCCTGCTGCAACCAATGTATTTTAGATGTTTTTCTGAAAGGAGTTTTGTTCCCTCCAACTTTCCCAAACGTTACATTCTCTCAGCATCATCTTTCCTGTGCTTTTAAGGGAGCAGTTGTGTTGGGCTTGGTTCAGTGCAGGGCAGTTTTAGATTTACAGTGGCAAAATTCGGTGGAGCTCAGTGAAATTCGAGTGCAGTGAAACAAACGCTGCAGTGAAATGCTTTGGTATGCTGATCAAAACTGATATGAGTCAGAGGAGCACAAGGATTTTGGAGAATAATTATAAATATTACAAAGCAGAAGCCTTGGATGCGGAGGTTTCTCAGTGAACTTCAATCCTAACCTCCTTCTTACTTTTGACACGTTTCATCTTTTTTGCTCAGCCTACTGCATCTGAATAATGAAACAGCGATTCTGACACTGAAGCACTGATTTACTCTTCTCACGTATTTCACACGTTTTCCTCAATTTTGCATCTGTTTTCTTGCTGGCAGCAATCTCTTCCATCAAAACTGTCAGTGGTTTGTTTTTTTTTTTTTCAGAGCCACGAGTTTAGGGGGAAAAAAAAAAATAGGAGGAAGAAAACACCTCCAAACCCTCTGACGTGAATTCCTTTACTTCATATGGTAGTTTTCTCTCAAGAAGATATAGTTGAAAAAGAAAAATGGCAATTTAGGAGATCGCTGGGTGATGCCAGTGGCTGCCTGCTCTCAGGAGGTGCCAGAGCTGCTGGGAAGGGACCATGATCTGTTTTTGTGTTCCAGGAGGTGGGGAAGGGCTGGGTTTGAAAAGGGGCCTCAGCTGAATTCCACCCCCAGACCTCACCTGTCAGAGGCTTGATCCAGGGAGAGCAGGGACTCGGGGGCTCTCAAGATGTGCTGGTTTCTCTCGGGATGAAATAATTCTCTGTGCTCTGCTGAAAGGTTCCTCTTGTTGTGCTCACTGTAAATCCCATATCCTGAGGAGGGGGTTCCAAAACCAGGCTGTAGCCAAGGCAGGGCTTTGTTCCTGAGCTGGAGATCTCGCCTGCACCCACACAGAACCTCCTGACTGACCAAAACCAAAATTCCTGAGCTAGGCAAAAACCCTTCTTTGTTTCCTTAAACCCGTGCAGTGTTTTAAAGATTCCCTTCACCTGTGTGAGGATGCCAGATGGAAATAAGAAACAGGAAGGACATTTGAGAAAGTCATAATAATGATGAAAATCAGAGAGAATTTATGAAATATATATAATTTGAATTTTACAACCTATAAATCCTTAATGATAATATTGTTCTATGCTTCTCAATTTAATAATCTACTATAAATTTTACAGTTCATTACAATAGAAACTAATTATTCTCTTCCCACATTTGTCTTCATGTGGAAGATGTGGGGAAATGAAAGCAGGCAGATATTTTAGTGGCATAAATTCAGAATATTAAAGGTTTAACAAGAAACTTTCATGGCATTACACTTCAGTGGGTGCTATTTCAGTTTCAGTAGGTTTCTTGCTGTTTCTAAGTTATAATAAGTTTTAAAAAGCAGGAAATAAGGCTTCAAAAGCAATTTCCAAATATCTCTATTCAGGAGGTAATAATAGTAATAATTTTTTTGCTTGCTGACTAACGACAGTAAACGGAGATACTACAGAATTCTTCGGGAAGAGAGAAAAAGTCTGATTAGAGCTGATGGGAAGAACTGAGGATGGGAACTGTAAATCCATTCCTCCAAGGAACCAGGTCCATAAATTGGAATGGCAGGCAAATACTGGGGGGCTGGTGCACAACCTTTAATTTGCAAAGCGAATCACAAAGTTTTGGCTTGTGATAAGACATCAGATCCTTCAGTCCCAGGGTATTTTTGGGTCAGGAATGACGGCAGCTGTTGTAAGAAAAAAATGGCAGCCCAAATTGCCTGGAAATGTCACTGCAGTGTCCAGCAGGAGATGATAGCAGGAGGGGTGAGTGGCTTTTTTGGAATGTCCTTTTTTCTTTAGGAGGTATAAATTTGCTGAGGCTGGTGCTAACCATGCTGCTTGCAAGCCATCATCTCAAATATCCACAATTCACACATTCCTAAATATGCATTGGTGTGAATATGTAATATTTCCTGGTTCTGTATTTTCTGGTTGTGCTTGTTTGCTTTTCAGCTTGCACCTTAGAGTTGGAAATTTGTTTTTTTATGACCTCTGAGATTCTAAAGTAATCATTTTCTCGGGGTAAGACTGATTGCCAAGTACACCTTGAATGTATATTAATAAATTTGATATAAATTCCTTTCTACTTCCATAATCAAGAAACAAATTTCCTCTACCATAGCAAGCACGATTTTGATGATCACCTAGAAATAACATCCTTCCTAAAGAACCTAGAGATAATTGGGAGTAAAGCCATAATTTTCCAAAGTGACATTATAAGAGATAAATTAGTTTTGAGATCCACATGCAAAAAGAAGAGAAAACTCATACTAAAAGGAGTTTCCAAAAGAGTATTGAAACCTAAGGTGTAAAAGAGCTTTGTCGAATTGTGTGCACACAAATCTCCTGCTGTTACTGTGCTTCAAGATGGAAAAGAATGGAGAAGAACACACAGAAGACCAAGAGGATTCCTATTTCCCAGTGGTTATTTGTTGCTTCAGAGAATAGCACCAAGTTTTCCAGAATAGAAAGGAAAAATATTAATTTTTCTGGCTGTAAATTCACTCGGCTGTTTTGGGATGGAATCAGCTGTGTGATCCCAAATCCCCGCTGGTGTTTCTGTACGTGGAGCACATCCACACACTGCCCTTCTCTGTTTAATTTCTTCCTGCGATGGCCAGGAGGGATCAGATAAGGGGAGTTGTAGCTTCATGTCCTGAGGGATCATTTAGGGACCACCTGGAATTTCTCACAGTAAACTACGACAGCATCAATCTGAATGTTATTGTTGTGTCACTTCAGTGTCACTGCTAAGAATTGGCAAATTCAGGGTTCCAAACGGATCTGTCAAACTTTGAAGAAATTAAATCTTTTGGACTGTTTAGACATTATCAGCTTTAGTGCCAGCAAATTTGTTCCCCTCGGTGATTTAAATATTCATAAAATTAACATTAATTACTCTATACCCAGTGAATTTCTATTACTGTTTAGATTCATTACATTTTCTCTAACATATTCAGCTCCTTAGTCATTTTCCCAATCTCATTGATATGGTGTAACATTTTTCCAGTAAATTGAATAGCTACCTAATCCCTCTTTGATCATTTTATAGTAAACTGTGAAGTTTATTTCCAGAAAGCAGATTGTTAACTGTGAAAATCTGTAAATTATTTATCTCCTAGAAACTATTTTAATGCTGATTTAGTTGTCAAGTATATTTTTATATAACAGTTTTAATTAAGCTTTTCAGAAGGCTTCCAAGCATATGTCCCTACCTCACATATATTTTGAACTAAAAATATGATGTTAGCTTGTTTCCTGATTATATTTTTTTTTCCAGGAGTGTCAGAGAATATAGAAATATATAGAAATAATGCTACTTATTGACTTCTAATTCCATGTGTGGTTGTGAGGGCTTCTTCCTCACCCAATTATGTCTGACCCTGGCAAACCATGGTGAAGGTGGGAAGAACCAAGTACACAGCAGTTCCTCCTGTGTGTGCAGGGCTGGGCAAGATGAGTGTCCTGCAATGAAAGCTTGATTAAAAGGATATTCTGCAGAATGCTAAAGTCAGGTTCTCTTTGTGAAGAGACTTCTTGGCTCAGCAAGGGTGAGCTTTGTGTTCTGAAAGCTCCGAGTCAGGAAATGAACACTTTCTATTGGGAGGAGTCCAGAGGAGGCTCAGCACACTGATGAGAGGGATGGAGCAGCTTTCCTGTGAGGAAGTGCTGGGAGAACTGGGGCTGTTCAGCCTGGAGAGGAGAAGCTTTGGGGAGATCTAATTCTGGCTTTTCAGTAGCTGGAGGGAGCCCGCAAGAAAGATGGGACAAGGCTGTTTGCAAGGGCCTGGAGTGCCAGGAAGAGGGGGAATGGCTTCAGGCTGGCAGAGGGCAGCGTTGGATGGGATCTTGGGAAATAATTGTTCCCTGTGAGGGTGGGGAGGCTCTGGCACAGGGTGCCCAGGGAAGCTGTGGCTGCCCCTGGATCCCTGGCAGTGCCCAGAGCCAGGCTGGAGCAGCCTGGGATGGTGGGAGCTGTCCCTGCCCTTGGCAGGGGTGGCACTGGATGATCTCCCAGGTCCCTTCTAACCCAGGTCATTCAATGACAATTCCAGATTCCCTTAAAAAGCAGGGAGTAGTGGGGGGTGGCAAATGACCACAACTTATTGCTGATAATTTGCTTTAACCAGACCCATCCATGCTGGGATGCACCGCCTCAATGCATCCCAGGCTGGGTGCAGCTTTTCCAGCTCTCCTGTTATTGGAAAATCCTGTTCCTGTGGGACAGCCTGACCATTCCTTGCTCCATTAAATGGACTTTGCTGCTTTTTTTCTGTAGCTGTGCAGGGACAGCTGGCAGTGGGGACCTTCTCCCTCTGAACACGAGGTGTCCCATCCAGGTAAAGTGAAATGTGTACACACACCTGTAGCATCCTGGGTGCTCCTTTGCTGGCATTGATCACCCCAGCCCTGCTGCCCTCATTTCTGGACTGATGGGCTGCAGCTGGACTAATAAATCAGAGGCATGGAGCAGGCTCTGTTCACAGTATCGAGTTCACTGAGATTCCAGAACAGATTGAAAAAAGTCAGAATATCTACTGGGAATAGCCCGTGGACTGAGTTAAATTCTGATATAGAATTTATTTATAATTCTACCAGAACTACTTCAGCAATTTCATAGTATAGGCAATTGAATTTTGGTCCCAGTAATTGTTTATTCCTTTGTGCTGTTGAATTTAATCCTGTATGTGTATCCTTTGGGTCTGTGTGTGTGGAACCTTTCCTTCATCAGCCATTCCCAGGAGTGCAGTGTTTGCAGTGTCCAAGAGCACAGTGGCTGCATGGATAAAATGGGATAAAAATGACTGAAAGGCTACAAAAACTTAAATGGGTTTTACAGGTCCTGAGAATGTTGGTGGTGGTGGTGGTTTTGGAACTCTAAAAAAAGTTTCAAATAGTTTGATGAATCCTATAATTCTCAATTAATGGAATTACAGATGTATTTAAAGAATTATTGAGGAATCCATTCGTGTTCAGTTACTGCAGCTGGTTTGCAAATCTCAGCTTTGCCCTTGACATAGTGTTATTCTTCCCTCAGAAAATTATGGCTTTTGTCTTACTTGGCAAGCCTTTGCTCCAGAATCTTCAGTCCTCATGGTAAAATGCATTGGGTAAGATTGTATGTAGCAAAAATAATTTCAAAAAAACGTTAAGTGACCCGAAATTTTTTAGTTCTTTATTGGTATATTAAAAAAAATCCGAACAGAAAATTATATGATCAGGCGAAAAATGGGATCCAAATATTTCCACTCAAATCACACAGCAAATATTCAGCAGCACTCGTGCCAGCAATGGAGATGCTGTCACTCTTCGTTATGATACATCAGGGCATCTTTTAAGGAACTTCCTGAGGTGATCTGGAAAACTTCAGATGTTGCTGACATTTTCTGTGTTAAAGTGATATACTGAAACAATTGCCTTTGGGTGTTTATAGCAATATATTTCTTGCAGTGCTTTTCTGATTTCATCTTCTAATATGCCTGGAACAGATAGCACTTTTCTTTTTCCCACTGATGAGTGTGCTCTGCATGTTGTATTTGTGTGTATTCGCTGAGCAGTGTGGATGGAGGTGTCTTGGTTATTTATAACTAAAAGCAATTATTTTTACCCTGAATTTGTAACAGCTCCAGCTGTGGTTGTTTAGATAATATATAATGTTTATTCTCCTGTTGTGCCATCCTGTCCATAAAAAACTTCATGCCTTCAGAGGGGGGAGAATCTTCATTAATATTTGGTACAGCAAGCTGGTAAAGGCAAGCCAAGCCCCAAACACTTTGGGCATGGAACCCTTCCTAAGCATGAATAAATCTGAAATGTATTCTCCTGGTACAAGGAGAATAATTCTCCTGCCTCAGTCCCATCTACTGACCTGCACTTTTCATATTGTTTGTTTGGCTGGGCTTTTTATAGAACCAAATTCTCTCTTCCTACATCTCTTGTTTCACTTTTGGTGTTATTTTGTCAGGTCCGTTCTCCCATTTATGAGTGAGGTCAGGTATTAACTCCAGATACTCCTTCAGCTTGCTCTGTGACACAGTCTGAATTTTCTATCCTTTTAAATGGAGCTACAGTTATTAAATGCATTTTCAAATATTAAAATGGTTACTGTGCATGGGAAGGATGAAATGACCAAACTTCCTCAGAGCCGTGGATGGGTTTTGGCATTTTCTGCCCTAAGCTTGGCTTTGGCATTTGGTTCTCTGTTGAATTCTTTCAGAGATCATCTGGACTTTTATTGATGTTATAACAAACCCCTCAAGAGAGGGAAAGTTTCACTGCCATAAACAGTGGAAAAATTGAGATCTGCCTGCTTGTCTACCTCCAGATAATGGCAGGATAAAGTTCTGGTTCTGCTGCTGCTCTAGGGTGCTGAATAGTCAAGAAAAGGGAAGAACACTGTGGACCAGTAATCTGCATTAATTAGGCTGGAGGCTGTATCCCAGAAATAGCTGTATCAGTATCACTAAGTCTGGATCAAGCAATTCAAAGACTGAACTTGTGTTGTGAGAGCAGCAAGGATGTGTGCAGGCCTAGTTTGTAATACCTTGGCATTAAGATTTTAACTGGGCTTGTTGTTTGTGGCTATGCTGAGAAGCTGATTAATTGCTAGATTTAAAATAACTTTTTGATCTTGAAATATCTAATGCCTGCTGTCCACAGAGATTGAGATTAGTATTAGAACAAGTAACTTCTCTAAAAGTTCACAAAACACCAGCCTTGCCTTATCTTTACACAGGCCCTTCCATCAGCTGGAGCAGAGAGAAATGGTATTGTTGTAATTCCAAGCCCAAAGGCTCTCAGAGGTCATGGCAAAAACAGTTTTGTGCTACAGAAAGGCTCCGGTTGTCTGCTCACCCCACTTAAACTCCAGCACAAACCCACCTAAAAATTGCATTGAAATGATTAACTCAGCAGCAAGCGTTGCCTCTGCACGTGTAAAACAGGCTCGGTTAAGTACAGCCAGAGAGGCTGGGATTTTCAGAGACCTCTCCCCAAATTCCACTGGTGAGCTCTGGCTTTGGCACAGCTCCCTCTCCCCCAGGCAGGAAATCCCTGCTCGGTTCCCTGTGCGTGGCTGAGCTCACCCCAGAGCCTCCCACTGAGGGTGCAGCTGCGTCAGGATCTGCCCATGGAGATCTGGGCTCTGAGCTAACCCAGTGATGCCTGAGGATTTTAGCTTTTATATTTTCCATGTATTTGTAATCCTGCAGTTCTTTAGTGTAGAACTCTAAACTCCATATTCAGTGTCAGCTGCTGCTTTCCCATTTGGGTCAGACACAACAATTCCTCTCCAGGTCTGGGGATCAAGGACACCTCACTGTCTCAGGCCCTGAGAAATGGGAACAAAAGTGAGCTGGGGGGAGGAAACTTGGGGTAAATGACTTCATTACCTGAAGCTGTAATTAGAAGATTAACCCCCAATATGCAAATGGACCAAACTTATCAAAGTGTGAAAACCCGTGACTCACTGTCCATTTTGGGTGTAGCCCCTGTGGGGGCTTCATCTGCCCTAAATGTACCTGAAGGCCCTTCAATAAATATAACTGCATTTATTCTCTGAATTCTGTCTGTCCCCTGTTTTTAGGTAGCCCAAAAAGGCATCACCAGGACGTGGGCTCTGTGTCAGCTCACCCCTCACACCAGGTGACAGCCAGGGACGCTGCTGGAGCAGCAGGCAGTGCTGAGAGAGAAGGGGATGTCACAGGTCCCATGTGCTGCCTCAGGGAGGGGAACATCTGGCTGGGGATAACGAGCAGCTGGGGAAGCACAGCTCTGCACTGCACAGCTGTTTGTTCAGCGAGCAGGAGTCAGAGATGTCAGTCCCCCTCCACGCTGGAACCTCAGCACCGCACTGCAAGCACACTTGGGCTCTCTGTTTGACTTTTCCCTGTCCCCAAAGAAACCTCACTTAATTTTCTGTCAGAATAATGCAATCAGAATAAGGAATCTGCTGGATTCCTGAGTCAATATGCTGAATTTTAATGGTTGGGGTAGGCACGTGTTTCTGTCTGTTAAAACATCAATGTGCCCTTTAAACAACTTACATAGCTCTGCATATAAATCTTTACATTTGGAATGGTTCTGAACACACACACACAAATCAAATAAAGAAGGGTAAGGCCAAGGAAGCATTTTTCCCGATTAACAGCAAATTGAAAGTGTAGTCTCTTCCTGGAATGGCAAGGCATATTTGGCCTTTGTGAGTTCATCTGCAGGCCCATCACTGGATCAGGCTCCTTCCCCTGCAGGAGCTCCTGCTCTGTCTGCCAGCTCAGGCACTGACATTTCTGTGAGAACAGTGATGGTCCCTCTTAGAGCTCCTCACTGAGAGATCTGGCTGAGAGCTGATGGCTCTGATAGGCAGGATCAGATAACAGTCTTTTCTGACCCTAAAATCTTGCAATAAAAATAACAACGGTAAGGCAAAATGCCTCAAAGTTTCAAGCCTGAATATTACAAAAGTCTAAAATTTACTTTGCCTGCCACTTGCTATGCTGCTGTGAAGTTTTAAAAATTTACTTTGATAATTCATAATCGTGGGCAAAGGAGTGCAGTACAGACTTGGATGTTGTGAGCACACCATTTCTGAATTCTAGACTTTAACTGCATGCCTTATACCACAGTTTTGAAGTTCTGAGTTTTACTTTGGTCACCTTTCTATATAAAGTTCAGAAATCAACACTTGTAAATAACTTTTTCTTAGAATACAAAATTTACTCCTGTGGCTAATTGTTTATGAATATTGATGTTATTACTTCATCAAGAAAGTAAGTATTGAGGTGACCACGTACATAATCAGGACA
This sequence comes from Picathartes gymnocephalus, assembly GCA_013390045.1. Taxonomy (NCBI): domain Eukaryota; kingdom Metazoa; phylum Chordata; class Aves; order Passeriformes; family Picathartidae; genus Picathartes; species Picathartes gymnocephalus. Next base: position 39,828 of record WEKY01048621.1, on the reverse strand, counting down.
TTACTTTTCTATCCTTTTAAATCAGGTGATAACAATAACAAAGTAATATTGCAGGAAAATCTCTCAACTTGATTTTCCTTTGATTCCAGGACATGCATACCTTGGAATACCTCAAGAGTGGCTTTCTTAGGATTCATATTTCAGACCTTCAGCCTTGTGGCAAGGAAGCTCTGCAAACAGGCTCTAAAATCCTCACTGGTGTGGTATTATTACACCTGTGCAGAGAAAAGCCTCAGAGCAGCGTGCAGTGAGGTACTCTGGGACCTGGGCTTCCCCTGTGTGGCTTTACCTGTCAAATATTGCATTTTATGCTGCTGCTCACTGATATGGGAGAGATTGTTACCGGGGTGAGATCAGCCCACATCCCCTGAAGGGTTAAGGACAGGGCAGGTGTTTCACTTTTAAAAGATCTGCAATCCCAGTGCGAGCATTGGAAAGCAAAGTCACTTGCTGCACAGTTCAGAGCTCAGTGCCTGAGAATAGCAACGGAAAATTATTTATAAAAACATTAGAAATACAGATTAATGTTTTCTGTCACCTTGGTTTAAAATCTAATGAACGTATGCCAAGATGAAATGGCAATCCTCCAGAAACCCATCGTGTGATGTCTTCAGCCTCAAGTCTTTCACACTCTTTATCTCCAAGGTCCAGGCTGGGCTCTGTGGCAGGCAGAGCCAAGGAAAAACTACAAAAGCTCCCTGGATTGTGTGCTGGAAATCTCCGTGGCCTCTGCAATGTGCCCTTTGCTCTTGCCCTTCCTCTCACCCTCCCGGCACTCCGGAGCCCTGTCCCATCCTCAGCAAGGGGAAAACATGGTAATGAGGAGACAGATGAGTTCATGATTAGAGTTCATGAACTCCAATCTCTTCCACTTTCATTGGTTTCATTGGTGCTGGAATGAATTCTGTGCTAGTGGGAACTCCTGAACTACTGGGGAAAAGTTAAATGCCTGGCAGAGGGAAATTATCATCTGGGTAACGTCCCAGACTTTGGTTGAGGAGCTCTTCTGAAGACTTTGGTTTAATTTGTGGCATGACACTTAATCTTCTGTTCTTCACGCATAAAGAGTGGGGAATATTGCCTTCCTTTCTTAGTCCAAAAGAGGGTGATGATTCACACAGGCTAGGAAGGAAAAGACATACAAAATTATTGCTTGAATTTTAAAAGGCTCATACTAATGCGCTGTGCAGAGGGTCTGGAGCACAAATTAAATGAATTATTACTCTTTTCACTTCCTGTGAGCCCTTGCTTCTTTTCAGCCCTTGAACATTCCAAGTTTCTGATACAAGGTTTACTCTGAGCAAACACTCTTTCTCTCAGAGCTGCTTTTAATTTAGATTGAGCGAGAGAAAGGGGAATAAATGAATAAAGAACTAACACAAGACCAACATGAGAGAAAAGGCAGGGACCATCCTCTTTATCTCAGCCATTTTGAGTAGATTTTTAGCCCTGTGATGAAGCACAGATCATGGGGCAGCATTATTTAAGGGGGTGCTAATGGAGCAGAGATTCAGTAGCTCATTTCTTAGCAGAAATAATTTGCTGTCTTCCTCCTTCCACCAGTTTCCCCAGAAATGCCTTATTTCTTAACATTTCTTCATCCAAATATTTTTGTCCAATTTCCTTTGACTGGAAACCTGTTCTCTTGCATCTCAATATTTTGGATGTTTGGACTGAACAGTTTTGTGTACTCTTGGATATTGAAAGCGCTTTTCTTTCTCTTTTGATAACCTTCCACTATCATTTTCTTTCAACTGCTCTCTTGAAAAAGCTTTCGCTCTGATGCCGAGATGGCTTGCTAAATGTCACCAAATTATGTGTGAATTTCTAGTGAATATTATTGAGAATAAAAGGGTGATGAGGGTCAGGAGAATGCTGATAATACAGGACTCAGCTATGTAAGGCTCATATAACAGAAAACTTGGAATCCAGTCAGAACTAGATTGAAGATAATACTCTTATTACATGAAGTACAAAGTTACAAAAGGGGTTACTGCTCTTGTAATCCAGCTTACCTGTGAAATTTAGGAGTATTACAAACCCTGAGCAGTTTGTGACATTTATGTGGCCTTGGTACACTCAGAATAAACTTTTCTGAAAACCACGAAGGAATTTTTTTTTTTATTTTCTGTCCCTTCCTTTCTGATACTGGACAGAAATATGCATAGAAGTACTTTTTCTCTTTAAGAGTTTTGGCTCTGACAAAATTCAAGGACTTTTGCAACGTTATATGGAACAGAAAGACTGGACTTACCAAGAATATAATTATGAAAATTAAGTGTGGCTTATTATAAAAGTAAGTCTTTTATTTCAGTTCTGTGGCTTATTTTCTGAGCCTATACTTGAAATTGTTATGCTTTTTGAAAATGTGGGACCAGGTGAGGCCACCACAAGGTACACAAAGAGCAAGCAGCATTTCCTCTCTTATATCCTTCCTGCCTGTGAATTAAGAATGAATGGATTTTGGTATATTAATGAAGGGAGATGATCTTCCACTGCTGCATCACAGACTTTGTGCAGCTCAAACCTGAGACAGCTCTGTGGTAGCACAGATGGATAAAGCAGGACGCAGAATGGCTTTTGAATGATGGTCTGGATGGGAGGGAGCAGATGATTTATTCTCTAACCGTGCATTTGTTTAGCTAAGGACTGCACAGGAGCTGTTCCTTTCTCACCTTCACAACAGAGTCCCTCTGTCCTCTGTATTGCTGGTTTTTGATAGCACAAGGAACTCTCCTGCTCTATGCACAGTTCAGCTGCAACATAAGCTCATTAAAGGCAGAAAAATGAGTTCTTCTCCCTTTAAAAAAAAAAAAAACCCAAAACTTTTGTAGAATTGTTCTTGCCCTTGCTGTAAATCTGTGCAGAGTCACATAATACTTCATTTAATAACTCTTCATCAACCACAAGCAAACCTCATACCCCAGTGAAGAGGGTCTCTGTTGCACATGCTGCCACTCAGCACGAGAGCAGACAGGAGACCAAACACAGATTCTGCCTTCCTTCTCTGGGCAGCAGGCTTGCTGGGAAAGTACAGCATTCTGAAGCTGGTGAGGGATTTCTCCCAAGGGACAGGTTGTGGAAGTGAGTGAGGCTTGGGCAAAAGCCATTTCTGAGGAGAGGAGGTTTTGTGCAGCTTTTGTCAGCGTGTGCTGGGTCAGTGCTGAGGGCATCACTCAGCTCATGATCCAAACAGGTCGGCTGACAGGAGGCTTCGATGGTATGAGAAGAGGTTGCCTCACACTGAATGTTTTCTTGCCCAAATTTTAATTAAAAATTCACCAAAGATTTTGTTTTCTCTTATTTGTTTGGATTTAGACATTTGTTTGGGTTAAGAAAGGAAGAACAAAAAGGATTTCAGACACCCTCTCTCCTCAGAACAGCTCGTGACTCACCCTGTGACCTCACTCATGTTTGATGCTTTCTGGTGGCAGTGGCTCCAGCTTTGCAGACAGATTATTTTTGTTTTCTTCCCCTGAATCGTGGCATTTTTTTCACTTGGCTATGAATGTTCATCAGGCTCATGAAGAGCAGAGAGGAGCTGCAGGAAGATGAGTTATGCGAAGGAGACTCAAGACTCAGATCACACATCCCCATCCCCTCCTTCCTGGCTCAGCCAGTGCTGCCTGTGTGGGCTGGAGGGAGGAACACAAACGTCCCTGGGCCCCCCTTGTCACGTTATTCTCACAATTATCAGCAGCTGAGCCTCAGCTCCACTTTCCAGAGCAGGTCACCCTGCCAGCCTGGCCCAGGAGCTGCTGGAGCCAGCTGAGAGTTAAACCTGCAGTGCTCTGGCAGCTCTGTGGGCGGAGCAGGAACCAGCAGCTCTGGGGGACTCTGCTCCATGCCCAGCCTCCTCTCCAGGGTGTGCTGGGCACTCAGCTCCATCCCCAGCCTGCTCTCCAGGGTGTGCTGGGCACTCAGCTCCATCCCCAGCCTGCTCTCCAGGGTGTGCTGGGCACTCTCATCATCCCCAGCCTGCTCTCCAGGGTGTGCTGGGCACTCTGCTCCATCCCCAGCCTGCTCTCCAGGGTGTGCTGGGCACTCAGCTCCATCCCCAGCCTGCTCTCCAGGGTGTGCTGGGCACTCTCATCATCCCCAGCCTGCTCTCCAGGGTGTTCTGGGCACTCTCATCATCCCCAGCCTGCTCTCCAGGGTGTGCTGGGCACACTCAGCATCCTCAGCCTGCTCTCCAGGGTGTGCTGGGCACACTCAGCATCCTCAGCCGGGGTGTGCTGGGCACTCTCAGCATCCTCAGCCGGGGTGTGCTGGGCACACTCTGCAGCCCCGACACTCCCAGGGCTGCTCCGTGGCACAGCTGCGCTGGGAAGTCTCTCTGGGAGGCAAAGGCTGGAATTGTTATTCTTCACGGGGAACTTCAAAGGCAGGCACAGCTGACCTGGCACCCAGAACGGCCATTTGAATTCGAGCTGATGAGTGTTATGCATGGAGGCATTTGAATGCGAAGTGAGAACTGAATGCGTTTTTATGTCCTTGCAAAGTCTGAATGTTACGTTTGTTCTTAAAACTTGGGAAACCTGCTTGTTTGATATGGCAGTGTCAGTCTAAAAGGAGGAAGCAGATATTTAATTGTGGGTTTTCATTCAGTGAAAAACGTCGTAGTTTTCAGGTTAATGATAATTAGGAACAGATAAAATAGTACAAATAAATTCTTTTAGCAGCTGGTTTAATCTGTTACAAGAGGGTATCACTGCCTCAGTTATGTCTCCCTTCCTCCTCATTTTCTTTTGATGTTGCAGTATTCTGATTTGCTGTGCCAGCTGTGTCATTCATCAGAGGTGGCAGTGTAGACTGCATCCCTGTGAAGGACTGTATCCATGCTGGGATTCCACTAAAAAATGAGAGTAAACATTACAAAATATGGTATTTTCTGTAAGAGAAAAAAAACCAACAACCCTCTATTTAGCAAAATTCTGTTATGCTGGAAGAACTTATTTCTGTCCAAAAAGTGAACAAAATCATTTTCCATGGAAGGTTTTACCTTCTCCCTGTTTCACTGATAAAGAAGGACACTGGATTTGTAAAACAAATAGGTCACTTTAATCTACCCAGTGTCTCAAGATTTCTGTTTGTCAGGTTCTGTGTTTTACTGATGCTTTCTTGAGGGCAGAGCTATATCCTTAAAAAAAAAAAAAAAAGGATCACGTTGGACAGGCTGGCACTTTTGTCATTCAAGAAGCATAAACCTTGTCCCCTGTGCAATTAGGGAACAAGCTCACCAGTGACCCACTAACCCTGCCAGCTATGCTTCACTGAGGAATAACTTGTCAAATGTCACTTTTTAGCCTGAGAACTAGAACTCCTGCAAGCTCTTTAAGATGAGTAGTTGAAGCAAGGAGATTTGTTCCCCTCAATGAGAAAACCTGCTGAAAGTCACAAGTTACTGGGTCCTGGAAGGGCCTCAGGGCTCCAAACAGTCTCAGACAGGGACGTTCCTGTCTGCTCCTGTAAGCTGCTGCTGGTTGGGCTGAGGAATACTGACAGCAAGCTGCGGGACTTTCTTCCTGCAGTTCATCTCTTTCGAAAGCAATGGAATGTTTTCTCTTTCCTTGAAGAGTGGCAGGAGCAAAATAAGCCACAGGATTCCTCCTGCAGGTTTTCTGGGGGGACACAGGGCTCGGGGTCAGGTGCAGAGCTACCCCCAGCTCTCTGAGATGCTTCTGTCTCTTGCTGCACCTTTGGCATTGTGTGGGAATTACACCTGTTGGCTCCGGGATTCTCCCTGGCTGCTTTGCCTCAGGGGGTAGCACCAGGCATCCTCTTCTGTGATTTATACAGAGGAATTTCACCTGAGTGCTAACTATTAATTTATTTGAATGAGGTCAGTTAACATATTTGCTTGCATCTCCCACTGAGGAGGACCATTAACATCTCATTCCTGACAGTAAATCTACAAAACTCTGGGAATATCAAGCAATACATGGGAAATGCCTCTGCTTACAGGTTAGCCAGTGGAAGCTGTTCCTAAATTCCAGGAGCCTAAAGAGGAATGTGCTCTTGCAGAGGAATCTTGCTACAACCATTAGAAAAGGATTTTGTAAAATATTTATGTAATCAAATCAGCGTCACTCGCTGGAACAGCACCTTTTGTTCCTTAAAGCATGGGCCACCCTGAAATCCTGCCTGAAATAGGTGCTGGTTCTGGGCTTTGCACTGAGGTCAAAACTCCCAGCACAAGATTTGAGAGGGGGGATTGACAGAAGCCTGGTAAGGGGTGAGCTTGAGGTTCAAGGAAATCACAAATACAAGCAGATGAAACTGTAATGAGCAGTCATTGCAGGCCAGCACCGTTTTTAAGCAATTCTCCACCAAAGAATGTGGAATGAAAGAAAACTGAAAGCATTTCACCAACCCAGAGACTACTGATAAACTTTTAAGGCCAGAAGTTTGTAGAACACATTCCTGAAAAAGTGTTTATTGCATTTGCTGGTAAACTTGGCAGATTTCTTAATAGGATGGTCAGGAATCAGTCGAACAGAGAAACGATAGCCTGGGAAAAAAAAAGTAGCCCTTTGTTCTCTTTTATTGGTTTGAATTTTCTCCAAGTGAGCAAGTCAAGCAGAACAGGAAGTCTTGAAAGCATTTGTTTTGTTGTTCGTCTGAACTTGGCTGCTCTGCAGTGCTGAAATCCCAAATCAGCAGCTGAAGAGGTGAGATTAAAAAACTGGATACAGTTGGAATTAAATCAGCATTTCAAAAACTGAATTTCAGTGTTTCTGTGTTATAAATAAGAGAAGTTACTTGTACCTAGGTGAAAGCAGATAGCATCATCTTGATGCTGTTCCCTTGCTCCTAAGCTTTGAATTTATATTGTATTTTCCCTTCTCCGAGGATATGGTTCTTTTCAGTTCCCCAGTGCTCCCCAGTACATTTAGAGTTTTAAAAAGCTGTTGGTTTAGTTCTAACATTCCTCAGCTTCCTGGAATAAAAAAGAAATTGTTTGGATCTTTTTAAAAAGAGAGGGAGAGGGAAGTGTTTGTTCCTTTGTTGATGCTCAGCATGTGGAGGCCCCCAGATATGTGCTGCTGTGCTGTTTCTCTGCCTTTCCTGGGGTAGCAGAGAATTTCTGGAGGAGTTTTTCTTCTCCTGGAGCCCAGTTCAGCTCTCTCAGGATGTGGCCCAGTGCAGACTGGTGCTGCCCTTCTCCCCTCTCCAGGCTGGGGTGAGGGTGAGCTGCCTCCTGGAACAGGCACTTCAAGGGGAAATCTCCCCCACTGCTTGATGTGTCTTGCTTTTACAGAATATAATCCTAAACTTCAGGGTTTTGTTGTTCTGATTAAAATTACATGTTTTAACCTAATTTCTGTGAGCAGACTGAGTGAGGCTGACAGTTTGCTCGTCATGCAACAGAATATTGACAAAAATGTAGAGTGGGTTGTCTTTGATTAGCTGGCCAAAATATGTGCTTTGGACAACCTTTACTGCAATGATCAGTGATTTTTGTGTTTTATTGAGTCATGCTAGAAGTGAAATAAAACTGGTTTCTATGAGAAACAGGCCTTCAGGAGATCCTTCAATAAGCGTGTTCTAATTGTCACTGCTGTTCTCTATTTTTATGAGATTTCAGAACATTTTATGTTGTTTCCAACAATTCAGTGGTGTGCTGGGGACCAAAGCTTTATGTATAAAGAAGAGTAACTGGATAAGAGCCAAAAAGAAAAAAATAAAAACAAGTGCACGCTGTTGAATTCATAGCCTACATAAAAAGAATAATTCTCTATTCTGCTGATTAACCTCTTCTGCAATCTAGTTTGCATTCAGGAAATGAATTCCCTTACTAGCAAGAGGGCACTGTGGTATGCAGTCTAATAATATTAAAATACAAGATGTGTATCTTGGTGGCAGGAAAAAAAAAAAAAAAAATTCCCTCAAACCCAAAGGAACAACTGACCTGTCATAATAAACACAGCAAGTGCATGACTTGGTTTAAGGTTCTTTCCTGGCAGCTGGCAGGTCATTTCCTCCTGTCATCCCTCACAGTTGCATCCTCACTAGGAAAAGTTATGCCCAGATATCTGAAAATGTATTTAGTGTTCTCTCCAAGCATGTTGAAATTTCCAAGGGCCTGTGGTAGGAATGTTACATCAAAAGAGGGTGTGCTGCAAAACTAAGTAAGGAAAATATTACAGACACTTCATAAACGTTACTGGCAAAGTGTAACTTGTGTTGGGGGAAAAGAAGTCCCTTATATGATCGATGAAAAGAGAAAAAGAAAGAATTCTAGTCTGCCTCTAGCCTTATACAGCTCAAGCTTAATTCATCACTTAAGGCTCTGCATATTCCTTTTATGCCATTATGTGACTTCTACTTTTACTGCACTATTTTCATATGAACTGCATTCATTTTTCAATTTTAACTGCTATTTTTCTCCTAAATACACAATTTTTGCATTTACAGGACAATTGGGGTCCTCTGTAGTCTCTGTCTTTTCCTGTTAAAGATAAAACAGGAACTGAAGGTAACAGCAATGGAATCAGTTAATTAAAATTGTTACCTACAGTGTTAGTCCATGGCAAAGGAAGACTTAGCTGGATCATTTTCTGTCCCTCTCATCTCAGTGGTTTAGGAAACATTTTGAAATATTTTCATCTTCTCTAGAGGTGAGTGAAGGCATTGGAAGGAAAAAGGGAATTGCAGCTCCTGCAGTTCCCATCCTGCTGTTCAGCATCTCCCACTGGAACTTTTCCATTCAGTGCCCAGTGGTGCATAAACAATATTGGTCACTTTTTTTTTGTAAATTTATACTCATATGAATTGAGGATCATGCCTTTCAATGGATCTCTCCTTCCATAGCCTTCTTTAAGAAACCACATTATTATCTCTTCTGCTGGGTCAGTTGTGAGAGATGGGGAGCACAAGATAAAACTTGTTTTCATTTCCGTGGTGGGACACACACCGCAAAATCCCCAAGAAGGAGTTTTTTTTCAGGAATACTTTAGTAACATATCAGGAAAAAAACCTCTTTTATATTTACTTGGACAATGCTGTAGGAGGCATTCAGGTCTAGAAGAAGAGTTTGTTGAGGAAAGAAACTGAAGGTTCAGAGTTTTAGAATGTTGTGGTTTTTTTCTTCCATAAGTGCTTAGGAACTGGCTGTATCCTCATGCTCAAGGAAAACACAGGGCTCGAGACCCTGTAATGAGCAACCATTGCAGGCCAGCACCATTTCTAATCAGTTCTCCACCAAATAATGCGGAATAAAAGAAAATTGAAAATATTTCATTCCTGCTTCCAGCTTTTCTCCCCTGGAGCTGTAGCTGCAATGGCCTCATGGAGACATCCTCTGATTCCTCCTTGTCCCTCTCCTGAGAACTGATGTCTGGGAAGGGCAAAAGCAGCCTGAAACAAAACCTCATCATTCAGAATGAGCTGTCTGAAGGAGTTTTGTTTATTCTCTCTTCTGTCGTGGTGCATAAATGGAAAGGGGTTGGCAGCACTTATCACAGTAGAAAGAGCAACACTGGGAAAATTACAAGAGGACTTGACAAACATGTAAAGTGGTTTTTAATTTCAGACACCCTGGAGCATAATGCATTTGAAAAAATTTTAATTGGGAGCTTGAAGTTTGATAGATTTAATTGCAAAAGATAGTTGAAGTCCTGAGCCCAAGCAGTACAAACAAGGAGATATATAAATATTAGTTTTGAAGCTTTCTTTTAATGTTAGAGAGCCACCATGTGCATAATATGTGCCTTGTTTGTACCATTCAAGCCATGACCTCTCCTTCCACAAGCAGCAGAGTTAATCTCTAATTTTCAAAGATTATATTTTTGTATCTTTGAAACTGTAAAATGCAGTGGGGGAATTTTAAGTCTCAGGCCAGCCACGTCACTGCAGGAGCCACACAGGGCTTTTTGCCAGGCTGAGAGCAGGCCAGGTAAGTCCCACGCATTGTCAGCACGAGGCTAAAATCACTCTGCTGTGCCCTGGACAGGGTTAGAACACATTTCTTCAGAGTAAAAAGTGATTGGGTTTATATAATCTGTTGTTTTCCCAGATTTTTTTTTGGGAGGTGTTGGTAGTTTTGTTTTTTCTTTTGTTAGGCTTGCTTTATAAATACATTTTTCCAGTAATCTGTTCAGATTTACTTAAAATTTCCAGCAGATATATGTCATCATCTCACTTAAATGTAGAATTTGGGTGCTCTTTACCTGTCTGGTTTTATCCCACTGTCACAGGATGTTCAACCACCATTCAGCTGCACCCCTATCTTAGGTCTACAGAATCCATCAGGTCCATCTGCAGATCATATATTCCTCTGGTAAATGGTGGATATTTTATTAGAAATCTTTTTATTATTACTTTTAGGCATTGTCAGTGGCCGTCCTTGTGATAATTCTGCCTGTGAGAACATCACACAGCAAAGTTTCTCCCTCCTCCTGCTCCCGGAACTCTCCTGTTTGGGAGAACGTTTTTAATTACTCTTTATAATGTTGCAAAACTTCCTTTGGGCTTTGTGGAGACAGTTCCAGATGGATGAGGAATCTGAGAGCCAGGAAAGCTGCTCGGCCTGGGAGCTGGGCTGAGGGAAACCCTGGTGATGTGGATGGGGCAGAGAGGCTCCTGACAGGGTGAGGGCGTGCCTGGGCTTGAGCTTCCAGATGTTTCCAGGGGTTGATCCAAGTGAAGAGCTGCTCAAATAAAACTGCTGGAATGGTTTGTTTGTCTGTTTGCTTTGCTGGCCCTTCAGTTTTGTTTGGTTTGGAACTTTGATTTTGTTTGTGTTCCTCAAAGCTTTATTGCCCAATGGCTCTTCTGTTCCAACTACAGTCAGGGAGGTGCTTGGGAAGACAATTTCAATTATATAACAAGGAGAAAATTAGTGGTGCATCATCCTGAGCACAAATCTTCCTCCCATTTTCCCGAGTAAAAGCAGCTGTTACAGCAAAATTTAAAAGTATAACTTGGTTCTTGCTTTAGAGGAACCCAGGAGTGAACCGGAGGGATTTATATTCCAGCAGCTCCTCAATGGGATGCTGAACTCTGCAATTTTTTAGATACATCATTCTCTAATGTGTGTGCACTTGGGTGGGCGGAAGTTTTCTCAGATGGTTTGAAAATAACAATCCCATAATATTAGCATCTTATTTGCCTATCTGTTGTGCTTTCCAGAAGATCAAAGCTCTATAATTTGTTGGAGATATCTAAAAATTGCACAAATAACTTAATGAAGTGATTTTGTTCCTGCATTGAGTACAAACATGGTTAGTATTGGAAGATTACCATGAAATACAGAATTCCCTGGGTAACAAGACTCATTACAGCTATTTTGTGTAATATTCCTTTCAAATTGCAATTAGTGAAAGTACTTTTCTAACAAATAGCTTGCATAGGGATAGTCCAAATCATTATCAATTTTATTTTAAGAAATGAAATTGTTTTAGTCTACACATTCATCAGCCTATGAGGAGTGGGGTAAAGGATTTGTGGTTTTATATTTCTCTTTAAAATTCAAGACCTTGGTGTGGGAATACATAAAAAGAATTAAGTTTTCTACTTAATCCTTTAAGTAGAAGGGGTAAGTTAAAATAACTAATTAATATTTTGTCTTCATGTGTTTTGCTGTGAAAGTACTAAAAATGTTCACTATGACTTTATATTGTCTTGAAAAAAATGTTCACTATGGCATTATATTGTTGTTCTTCCTTGACTTGGCAGCTTTGATTGAAATAAGAGCTTTAATTTTTTTCACTGATTAGTTCATAATTTTTTGTTCCTATATTGCACTTCTTAGTCTGCAAGTTAATTTTCTCTTAATTGAATAGACCCTAAATACGAAGAATCTATGCAAAAGAATTGGGTGGCTGGTAAGGGAAGGAAAGAGAATTTGTCCTTCAGTAAACTGAACTCTGAAAAATGCAGCAGAATTCTCTAAAATTTTACTTTAATTGTTGGAGCAATTGGTCCATTCTTTTTCCTTTAATTCTGATATTCCATTTAATTTTCTATAGTTTCAGTAGAAGTAATCAACTTCATGCATTCAAGCTGCTGTTGAAAAAAAGTAGGTTGAGGATTTAGGTCAGATTATATATATATGTATACACCCCCCTACATTTATTTTATTTTATTTTATTTTATTTTTAATTTAATTTAATTTT
>WEKY01048621.1:5702-23250 GCA_013390045.1 Picathartes gymnocephalus | reverse complement strand
TTTTTTTTGTTTGTTTTTATTTTTTTTTTCCAACTGAGACTTTTATGGTTTCTGTTTTGCCTGGAAAAAATTTCTTCAAAACTGCCTTTCCTAATTCAAAATACTATTTTCTACAATTCAGTATTACTATGTGCAGTGGTGCTTCATTAGTTGGTTACAATTTTTAGTTCTAAATGTGAAAATTTTCACACCACACAATGAATGCCAAGCACTGACCTCAGCCTAATAAATGTCCCTCTGTATTTCAGAGGTGAGGAGCTGCTTTTCAAACACGTTTGGCTTGCCCAAGTGTGGAAGCTCCAGGAAGCACAGAGCCTCCTTTTGTCTCTTCCATTTTTCATTTCCAACTGCAATATTAGTTTGTTTAATTTGACAAGTTCTTACCACCCAAATGCACCACTGAAAGGCTGAATGATGATTTTTGTCCTTTTTGGAAGAGAAATGTGCCAGAGACAAGCTGTCCTCTGTGGCAATCTTATTAGGGAGATTGAGAAATGAACGGAGCTATTAGAAAAGCCTGTTAGAATGGAGATGTGAGGAATTATGGCTCTGCCCACGGGGGTGAAAAGCAATGACTCCATTTAGATTTGCAGAATTATGGTTGCCAGAGATGTCACAGAGGAGTGGAGAAGTTTCCATCTTCATCCTTCATCCCATAATTGGCTGAGCCCCTCTGGAAGTTCACAGGGGGCTCCCGATGTTGTCGTCATTAGTCTTGAGCTTCCCAGGCAAAGATAAGGTTTCTGCTGTCACATATAATCAAAAAGATATTACTTTTTAAAAAGATAAATAGTTCTATTCTCTGATCTGGATCTAATAAACTCAGATCAGAAGAAAGCTGGTTTTTGCTGTGTTATGAAATGTTGCTTTTGGAACAGAAGTCAAAGCTCATTCCGTTGTTCAGTACTGCGGTTCTGCAAAGTGGACCTCAGCAAAGACTGCCAGTTGTCCTTATTTCATTATTATGTTTTAGAATTGTTGATTCCTGATAAAAGAACTATTCCGTCGCTGTCCAAAAATTCAGCACCATTTGTTTTTACCGTGCTGTGACTTCCTGACAAAAAGTCCTTATAAATAATATTCATTAATTGTAAATCCTCATTGCAATTGAATGAAACAGATAAACAGATAAAAATGCGTGAATATATGTTAAATACCAGTATATTTTTGATTGTTCTACAGCCTGATAGGATTGCACAGTGGGAGATTCTTTTTCTCTTAGCTGCACCCACAACCATATTTGCAGAGAAGTTCCACCTTTCTGTTTTTTCTCATGCATCTGCTGCATTTTCAGTATAAAACACTCATAGAGGTGTAGTTAACAAATTATTACTTTACCAGAAGTTTGGGCTGAATCATTTGTGCTGTCCAGTTTTATGCTTTGGTTTTTCTTCCACTGCTGCATTGAAATAGTTTTTAGGGATCTCTGCTTGTGCAATAAATGAAAGTGAGGTCATGCACGGGATGTTTTTAGTGTTGCTCTGGGCTGCTGCTGCATTATTTGCAAGTTTCTGGACTATAAAAGAGATGTAGGGCACGAGGCAGGAAACAGGGATTGCAAAGGTGCACGAGTTCAAGCACAATTTGAGCCTTCATTGGTTTTGTTTAGAGGGAATCAATTATCTCAGTTAACACTGCAGCACTTGTTTATCTCCCCTACCTGATGTAAAAAACGTCTTTCAACCTCTGTTTAACCGTGGCTTATTTGATGTTGATTCCATTTTTTCCTTCTGCTCTGATTGTCTGTTGCTGTTAATAGCATCATAATTAATGGGTAAATGATAAGGCTTAATCTTATTCTGAGCCCACAGGGCCTGAATTACAGAATATTTGAAGAATGGTAACAAATTCCCCATTTTTCAAATATGATTTTGTTGATTGCTCAAAGAAAACATTAATGAGGCCAACAATAGAATTTTTTATATTTTATTATATAGTTTGAAATAAACTTTGAAGTCTTTCTTTAACACTATATTTTCAAGTTCATTGGATGCTTTGTCCTCTTTTCACATTATTTTATTCTTTATGTCTAACTTAACTCTTGTTGTAACCTATTTAGAATTTCCTTTGTACAAAGTAGGGACGTTTATACTCTCAGAAAAAGAAAAATTAATATATTTTAAATTTAGAATTGCTATTTTAATTTATTTTGTTTCAAACATTGATTTTCAATTCTCTTTCCTATGTAGCTTTGGATTTAATCAGAGGATCAGAGTCCAGAACGTTCTCATGGACAGAGTAAAACATTTTGAATGGTGCTCTGCCACAGTAAGGAAGGAAAGGACAACTTGAGGCTAACTCTGATGTTTTGAAATGCTGGATGGATTTTAGCAGCAGAATTTATGGAGTTCATGCAACTGCTGTTGAACATGTTGGTTTAGAAGGGCAGGATGGCAATTAAACTTAGATAATTGTTGATTGTAATAAAGAGCTAAGTTGTTATAGCAACTGGAGCTCTCATCCTACCACTGTGCACAGAAAAGCACATACTAAGGAAAATAAAGTGGAAAAAGACTGATCTTTTCCTTTCTCCCAATAGTCTGCAATCATAATTAATATAATTGATATTCAGGATTTTTCCTTTTGCAATTTCTTGTACTTAAACATTACTATGCAAATACAATTAATTCTGCAATCAACAGACTTAAATCACTGAAAAAAAATCTTGTTTTTTTTAGTTAATATTGGATTTCAGTTCTTTATCATCTTAACCATTTAAGTGAAAAATATGTAATTCAGACCTTTTAAAATTTATTATGTTTTGTTATTTTTCTTTCCTTTTCAAGAATTAAGGATGTGTAGTGCTGTACTCTGTCATCTTGTTGGTAAAACAGTACATTCTGCTGATTATTAACCATAGCAGTGCAATTAGTCATCAACAGTTAATAGAAATATTGAGGCAGCAATATTTTCTGCATGCCCAATGTATTCGATTAAATTAAAAGGTATTAAGAATGCAAGTCCAAGAATTCTACTCCAACTTATGCCAGCTGATTCTTTGGACCGCTGAGATGACGTTTTTCATCACTTTCTGGGTGTTTAGGGAAGGGTCTCAGGGAATATCTCAAGCAGCTGGCAGCACTTTGGATGTTCTGTGTGTGTGACACAACTGACAGTGAGGAAATCTTGGGTTTATTTCCTGTTCTGCCCCTGCTCTGAGACATCAAGGTAAAGATGAGGGAAAGCCAAGGTTTGCTGTCCATGGAAATCTTGCATCCTGCAATGTGTGTGTGTGTCCTGGTTGGGTTTTTATTTCTCTTTTTGGCCCTGCAGAAGGAAGAACTCTGCTCCTGGGTGGTCTCTGATTTATTGCCAATTTCTCTGACCTGTCCAGGATTAAAAGAACACAAAAGAATTGCTTGTGGAATAGGCAACAAGTTTTTAAGAACATTTTCATAGTGACATTTCTGAAGGACCCCTTTCCCTGAGTCAGTGACGCTACAGAATAGCAGCGTTTTTCTTCTAAGTTGGCCATCAGAAATGTGAATACTGGATTCTGCTAGGCACAGGAAATTATGTTTGCACTTCTGCCTCTATTTGGTTGAAAGCACAGGCACTTTTGTGCTTCATTTTACATCAACTGCAAAAAAAATAAGTGGTTTTTTTAAACTGAGAGGTCAAGAGAAGTTTGTTTTATGTGAATGGAATGAAGAGCACTCAGAGTTTCGATTTTCTCAGTAACTTGCAATTATTTGTTTGGAATATCTTTAGCATTTCTAAAGAGAACAATTTTAGGCTAGATAGAGCTGTTGAGATCTGAAATGTCAACTAATAGTTTTAATTACTTGCTCGTGATCCTTTCAAAGGTAGTTTGAAACAAACTGAACACATGCTCTCCATTAAAACAGATGAGATTTAAATATCTCCAAATAATGCCTAATTTCGAGTTGTAGAAATTGAGAGTTTATGTGAAGAAGGTGAACGGCCTGTTTTGTGGAATCAGCTCTGGGAAAGGTAGGCTGGGATATTTAGAATACCTGGCAGCAGAAAAGTAGTTAAGTCTGACCATTAGAAACCCTTATCATTAGAGTTTGGTATTTAGCTATAAAAATTTGCTCCAGGCTAAAAATTAGACTCAGCAATTCCCAATATATGAGGCTCTAAATTACTTTTAAGATGTACACAAAAAGCAAGTTTGCTTACACATCCATTACATCTACATCAATAGTTCCCTTTTAGCTCAATATTTTACGTGCTACAAACTAAGTGCTCTGAAAGTAGATAGAGGAGGTTTCTGGTCATTAGGTTAAAGCCTATTTTTCTGTCTGCTCCACGTTTGTCTCAGGTCTTTTATGGAGCCTTTAAGTTATGTCTATGCGAAGTTAAATGTTTTATTTCCTCAGATTTAACTCTGTGGTTTTCATTTTTAATAACTTTCATTTTCTTGAAGTGTGATATCCTCATTCAGGGCCATCTGCTATTTTTCCTCCTCTTTCAAAGAGAACTTTTCTGCTTTTTGGGCAGCCTGCCTTCAGCTGACCAGAGGGGGAAATAATAGAATTGTCCTGGACTGAGTGGATCCCCAGCCAAATCCCTCTGCAGTGCAGGTGCGTCTCTGCAGCAGGTGCAGCTTTGTTCAGCTCCATGTACTTCATCTGTTTGCAGCCACAGCAGAATTTTGGGAAGATTCTCTCCCAAACACAATATTGTTCGATCTCAGAGGTGGGAACGAGGTGGAACGCGTGGAAAAATTTAGAGCCGTACAAATCTGTAGCAAACAATTTCTGCATTTCAGAGGATTTTGATGTTTCACAGCAGAAGTGATTTGACGGAAGGCAAACTGTAGAAATTCCCTGGGTGGGAAGGTTCCACCCTGGCTGCTGGAGGAGTGCAGGATCCTGTCAGGCTGCCAGTTTGGCTGCTCAGGGGCCAGGGCTGGAGCCTGGCAGGGACCTGGCAGGTCCCGTTGGCTTTGAGGCAGCCCAGCCCCACAGGCCATGAGCAGGGATCCCTCCGGCACTGACTGCTGCCTCATTCCTGCTTTTTCTCAGAGCTGTGAGTTTTATGTACTGTTTAAACTCAGTACAGTGAGAGGTAGAGGTTCAAACTAAACGAAACCTGCTTTGTCTTTGAAGTGCCAGGACATGTTGTGCTGGCCATCACTTGTGATCTCTGAAAACACAAATTCTGAACTAATTACTGAACAGGCACATTGATGGCTCATTTTTTTCCTTCAGCACCTATGATATTGAATATTGTGTTAAAGGTATTTGTCATAATAAGATCCTGATTCTGCAGAGGATTAAATACATAAATAGTTCATATAATTAGTTCTCAAATCAGATGCTTTTGGCACACTTGTAGAGCTGACCATCACTTCTTTAGCAGGCTGAGAGCTCTACTCTCACTCAACCTACTTGTAACAGGCTATCGCTTCTCTGTCTTGGAGTGTTTCCGAAAAATTTGTAACTGAAATCATGAATACTTTGCTTTTGTTCTGACAGCATAATCTGCAAAAGTCAGTCTATGGCTGTGTACCATTTGGCAAGACATCCATGAACATTAAGAGGAGGAGTTCGTTGGATCCCAGAGTGCAAATCAGAGGCATTAGGATAACTAAAACAACATCTCTTAAAGACCTTTTTGTGATATTTATTATCTATTGTGCGTTAAAGATCCCTCTTTGTGATGTCAGACATGAACTTCCCATTAACCACAATTAGTCTAACAGCCCACTGTACCTGCAGTGATTTATTAACAGGTAATGAAACAGTCACTGGCAGAGTCCAGCACAGAAGCTGCAGAACCTGAGTTCATAATTGCATCTTGACTGCTTAATTGTGCACCCCTGAGTAGGCCAGGAATCCTTTAAGCATCTGGTTAAGTTCTTTCCTTTAAAAAGTGCTTAAGCACGTGTGTGACTGCTGACTGAGTGGGGAGGTCAAGGCTCTCCTGTATCTGGCTCTCTCTCACCTGGATATTCTGCCATACAAACATAATTAAAAGAGCCTGCAGTGAAAGTAAAGTGGTTCAGGTGATACCTAAGAGGAATCTGAAGCCTTTTGTCACTGTGCTGGTCCTGCTCTGCAGCCTCACTGCATTGTGGGTGAGCAACACTCTCAATCCACAGACTACCAGAAGTTACCCGTCCAAAAAGGGGTATTTCTGATAGGGGTTTAGGAATAAAACAGAACATTAAAATTTAAATATCCCGCATAAGAGCACTGCGGTTTTATTCAGTCATGCTTGGCTTACTTTAGACACCAAGAAAACGATTGCAAGTGAGATATCGGGACAGTTTTCTTTATCCCATTTAATTATTGCTTGATTAATATTTGATGCAGGGTTTGCAGAAAGATTTTGTTTTTTTCTTAAGGCAGTAAAAACTAATTTGGGATAATATAGGTGTTTTATCTCTTACCAATCAATAAAATATAATCCTCCTAGTTAGTGGGTTATTCCCTCTATTGTACCAGCAACTGTCTTTATTCCACATATCTACTATCTACATTGACCAGAGCAGACATGACTGCCTGCACCCTGCAATTTATAATCCACTCTGCCCAACTCCTCATCAATTATTTTTGCTGCAAACTGTAGTGCCACTGATAGGTATTTTATCTTGGTGCTGCATTCCCACTGCCTGCGGACTGGAGCTTTGAAGAGCCTTAAAAGGGTTTCTATTTAACAGCACTACCCCGCGCATCTGCTCTGAGATTTGTTCCAAGTTGCTCACATTCTGTTTTTAACAATGCACTTTCATACACAGGCAGTAAACACAAATTGTTTAGTACCAATTTATTTCGAAGAGAGCCGTTCCTAAGTTGTTGGTGAGACCGTGTCAAAATGTGGGATTTGGGGAAAAAAAAAACAACTTGTGCACAATATGAAAAATATTTTTCCTTTAAATTACTATGGTAAAATTTCCTGTAATTAAAGTGTAAACTAAAAGGCATGTGCTTTAAAGAGGACACTGTGACTATTTTTCATATTAGTGACTTTGTCACAGGATGGTTTCTTTTTGAAATCTTTATCTGGTGACAGCTTCCCGCCAAGGAGATGAAAGTACACCAGTGGATGATCACAACTGACAATACAAACATTTGATCGCCCCATTTTCACAGGAAAAGCGTCCATAATAAGTTGCAATAAATTATGTCTATGTGGTGACCCATAAATATGCTAAAACAAATGTAAAAATACTTTTCAGGGGGAAAAAAAAAACTGTGAGAATAATTTTATTACAAACGATTGTGAGACATTTCTTAAATCTCTGAGATTTCTTCATTAAGTTTTTTTTTGGAGAAACTTGTCTTTTTCTCTTTAGATGTAAATTATCTGTCTCTGTCTAGAGTAATGAATCTTTTGGATGGTTCTGAATGGGAAGCAGAATTTCCAGGGATTGTGCTGATCTGTGTCCTCTTTCTTAGATTTGTTCAGGTTAATCCAGAATGCTCCTTCCAGTGGGCTGGAGGAGGGAAATGGAGCAGATTTTGGTTCGTTCTTTATTTCTCTTGTTTTACAGAGAACTGGGAAATCAAGGAGCATTACAAGCTCTCTCTTGCCACCAATATTACACTTGGCAACAACTAAATTAACATCTAATTTAATGTAGTATGGAAACAGGACAAACAAGCCTCTTTTACATTAAAAATTTTGTGTCTCCTTGGTTTTTTTGGTGGAAACTACAAATTTTGAGGTTATTTTGTTTGTTTGTTTGTTTTGATTTGTTTTGGTTTTTTTGACGAGCCTTATTCTTTTAATTCAGGACAAAGTTCTTAGCGTTTTTCATATCTGTGTCACACTTCTGAGTGTGAATTTCTTCACACTTGAATACCTCAGAAGTTTCCTTCTAAATAAGTGTTGAACATGGACAGTAGGTCAGTTCACGAACTTTGGAGGTCAGTGTCAGTTCTGGAAGGTTCAACATTTGGCTGTTGAGTGTCTGTGAGAGTGCAGTGGCGCTGTGATGCCATCGAGCTCCGTGTTCCTCTCACAGTGGGTGCTTTATGGACTCGGAGGATGTGCAGTCAGGTGCTTCTGCAGAAATCCCACCTTCATTTTGGGCAGGGAAACCTTTAGCAGCCTTTGTATATGAAGACCTTGTTAGCGGTTTGGTTTTTTTCCCTTTCTTTACCATATGCTCACCAGAGCTTTTTTGTATTCTTGCGTCTGTCCTGTGATCATACCTTGTTGTTCGTGCTTCAGACAGGGAGCTGATTTTAGTCCAGGCTGCAGATTAAATCTGGCATTTGGCAGCAACCTCGCACTTTGTTCCACAGCCAGCCCTGCCGAAGCCTCTGAAACCCTGTGGGTGCTGACCAGTGCAGCTGCTGGGGTGCCAGGAAGGTTCTTTTATTATCCAGGGATCAGTCAGCTCTTACAATCTCTTGACAAATTTCTTTATGTGAGTTTGGTGATGGCATAAAATAAAAGGAAAGAGATCTTTAGGAGAGATGAGCCATTCTCTTGGTTGTGTAGGACAGTTCTCTGTAGATGCAGGGTGAGCTGTCGCTTCAGTATCAGATGGAGATTCTTTTATCCCTAAACAACACATGATTTTTTTTTTTTCTTTTTCTTTTTATGGCACTGAGAACATTTGCAGGGCTGCAAACCTGCACTCGGGCCATTTAATCTATGTTATCTTTCAGATGTCATTATCTCATCAGATGTGTCCTGTAAGGCATCGCTGGCTTTGACTTGGTTTTCTTGAAGTTGGTTTTTTTTTTGATGAAGTTTTCTTGATTGGAACTAAATCTGGGATCAGCACGAAGTTTGATGGATTTTAAATATGAATATCATTAGAAGTTAGGTCAGAAAAATATGTAGTGGGAGAGGGATAAGGACAGGAACTGTAAAACAAAGGATGCAAAGATAGAAAAGACTGCTCAAACAAAGTGTACTTTGGAAGGCAGAACATGGGCTAAAGTGTGAAGGAAAAATGTTATTTATTCACTTATTAAAATAAGAAATTAAAAATGTGGTAGTGTTATAGCAAGAAAACAATCTTTATACAAGAACCTTGTTACGAAAAGGTGCTGAACTCAGCCCCTTGTAGAGGAGTGCAGATTTTTGTTGGCCTAAATGCAGAGGCTGTACCACTTCCAGCAACCTGTCAGCTTTTGTGGCTCTGCTAATTACCAGCCAGAGAGGCTCAGGGAGGGCCTGAATGAGCACACAGCAAACATCAATTTGTTCTGAGTATCGAGTTCTCCTTCGGCTGAAACCAGGTTTGTGTTTTTGTCTGGAGCTCTCTGTGCACCCCTCTCTCCGCTTTCCTCCCCCGGTGAGCACAGCAGCAGCTGTTGCACAACGACAGAGCTGAGACGTGAAAATCCCAGCCCTGGGTTTAGTTGTTTATTTTTAAGGCCGGTTTATCGGTGCTGTATCACTTTCTGCGAATCAAGTGGGTGAGTTTCACGTGTGCTCATTTCTTGGGAGGGTGAATCCCGCGTTACAGGTGTGTGCAAATAATTTCAAGCACCTTAAAATTTTCAGCATGGAAAAATTAAAGCACAGTAGTGATTATTGGGGACTACAAGCACATCAATTCTGTATTAATACACCAACATAATTACTTGGTCCTGCTCCTTTCTTTGTGAGCCATTGGTAGGTGGTAAGTAATCTCTTTTTTAAGCTATTTTCCCCTCAATATGTCAGAGGAATTATTTGAAATTATGATGAAAGAGACATAGAATATAAATGTCAGAATAGATGTAGATGGGAAAATATTACTACAGAGGGGTTTTGTAATATGCTGGAAATGTCATTTATGGTTCTGTTTTAATGAATGGGTAATTAGTTGGCTGAACACCAGCTCACTTCTTAATGGAATCTTAGTGGATTAACTACATGCTTCATTCATGTTATCCTACAGAATTTTTCTGCCTTTTTATAATGAATATTCTTTTTGCAGGGTGCCAGTATGAAAAAGGAGGAACTCTTCTAGTGTAGAGAATTTGGGCTTTTGTCCTCTATTGAATGAATGAGGAATCTTTTTAAAAAATGCATAAAATACATGGTGGAGCTGCTCCTGCACTTCCAACTCCTGTTGCTTTGGATGTCATTCTTACACCTGCATTTCTTGCATGGTTTTAGTTTTCTTTGATTACATTTTTTGCATTTATTTTTATTTTATTGGCTTTTATTTTCCCTTTATTTTCGTGGCTTTATTAATTTAAATGTTGATGTCAAAGTCTCAATATTTTGAATCCTATAAAGATTTAAAAATCTCAATACAGATGTTGAATGTTCCATCTCCCTAAAAGTAGCAAAGAAAAAACGGCTCAGTCTTTTCTTCTCCTTTTATATGAACAGGTTCCTGTAGAATATTTATTTCCATGAAAGCTATTAACATGTAAAATTTCCTTTTTTGCCTTTCTTAGTGTGCATACATCTTTATTATATATACATAATTTATACTTATGTGTTTTCCAAAACTTTTTTTTCTAGTTGAGCAGAAGTTTGCTAAGGCATTAAAAAAAATAAAAATTATAAAACCTATTTAACATTCAGCTCTGCTGTTGGCCCTAAAGCCATAATTTTCATATAATCTGCTTGTGAAAAACCCCCTTGTCTGCAGTTCTGCTTTTCTTGATTGTTCTACTTTGATGTCTCTGTGTTTCTGGGGTGTCCTGGCATGTTTCTAAAATACAGGTAAGAGGCATTTTTGATATACAGCAATGAATAAAGACAATTTACCTGGGTTCTGACCCAGAAGTTAACCAGCTCCTGAAATCCACCTTGACAGAATGGAATCTGTGTGTTCTGAGGGAGGGAAGGACAAATACCTCAGTTTTTCTCAGCTGATGATAATTTTCCCCATCACAATTTCAGAGATTCCAGGAAAAAGAGTGTCAGTATTATGAGATCTGTGTATATATGAATAAACATATATCTAAAACTAATTTATCATATTAGTTTTCTTGAAAAGAAAAAATTCTTCTAATTTTCTGAATTAGATAATCCCACCAGTTACATTATACATTCCAGTCGATTTGTGTGTTTAGAAAGAAAACAAGGTTTTCAACTAAAATAACTTGGATTAATAATTTGTTTCCATTTTCTTCTATTTACTCTCTAGCAAAGTGTTACTTGCAGTGAAATTTGGCATCTCAGCTGAACCATTATATTCAGCTGTAATTAGAATAAACTGTCAGCATGAATTACTGTACATTGAGTTTAGAGATTTGTTTGGACACAGCCATTCCTTACCCAAGCACAGACAGCAATTTGCTGTCTAACTTTGTACATTTGCAAAACACACTTAGTGGAAAATTAATTAGGTCATTAGAAACCTATTATCTTGTCTCAAAGGGGCTGATTTTAAAAGTGAGCATGTTTTCTGTAGAAGGTGACATCTTTACATTCCAACCCAGTTGTGATTCATTCTTCAGGTTTTGTTCTTGCTTTTTCTTCACCAAAACTGAGAGGTGTAAAAGCAGGTTAGAAGTAACTCAGTATTGAGGTAATACTGGAAAAAAAAAAAAAAGAGGATTCTTTTAAAGGCCAGATTTATTTTTTGATGGCATTAGTGTCCAATCCTGGAAAAAAATCGTTTTTCCTTCATTTTAAGAGTTGTTCACAAACATGGTGGAATTTCAGTTAGTTCTTCAGTGTCCAGAGCAAGTTTAGAAATCAGGCTAATAAGGAGTTATGTCTGTGCACTACACGAGGAAGGGTTCTGGGCCTTTCAGAAGTTAAACTGAACACTCCTGGTTACTCTTGAATTGCAGGTCTAACTTAAAGCTTTGGTTTTCTCCATTCTGAAGAGAGCCACCCTTGGTGAGTGTCGTACATTAAATTAATGGATGATTTCTGACACATTTGAGCATTATCCTTAGCACAGGATCTGTAGTGAAATTGTGCAGAAGGCAAAGCAAATCCGAGAAGTTCAGTGGTCTGTTCTTAACTCTCTTTTGTCTCATGTGCTCTGTCCCAGGCATTTGTTCTGCCCTTTCTGTACGCTTGAATTGCCTGGAGACAAATTGGTCAGTTTATGCCTTACACCAAGACTGACCAAGATTTTTATGGTGCCCACAAGACAAGGTTTTAAAATTCTACTATTTGAAAAATTGTCCTGATATCTGAGGGAAACAATCCCTGGTTCTGTGAAAAAGGAAAGCTGTGCCCTGAGGAAGGACTAGATCACCTGTACAGAAGGAATGAGACTGAGGTCCTCTCAGCTGCTGAAGAGATTTGGGCTCCTTGCTTCCATCTGTTCTGACAGAAAGAAGTGTTCTCAGATGGGGATGTGCATTAAAGCCTGGGTCAGCATTTTGGGATAAGACTCTGGGTCAATTCTGAGTTTAATTCAAGGCAAGAAGCAGCTTCAGGATGCAGGTCCTGTTTTTTGTTCTGAGTAATTGCAAAGGGCTGCTGTTCCTTTTCCTTCTGTAGCTGCTTTAGAGCTCTGTGCACTCCTCCCACCTCCCAGTCATGGTCTGACTTTTAAAAATTCATAATTAATCCAATCTTGAATATTTTCAAGGCCCTGCTGGCTAGTAGTGATGAGGCAGAAATGTCTCCTGTCTCTTGGGTAAATTCTCTGACGGGAGCATCTTCCAGCTCTGCCATTCCCAATCCTTGCTTTCAGGCCCAGATGAGGGTGTATCTTCTGCTCCCATGAACTTGTTTTGTATTCACAGTTTTTGGTGAATCTTTGCTGACTGATTCCTCCAAGTGCATCCCTTCACTCTGCCTCAGTGGTTTCTTTGGTGTCTCCCTCATTCTGTCTCGTTCCAAAACAGAGTCTCTGTAAAGAAATTGTCCATAATGAACAAGTTTTCCATACAAGCTTTTGCTTTTCATGCTCTGCAAAGCTTTTTTCTCCAACCCTCCAAGCAGGGAAATCAGTGTAGACCCTTCTTCTCCACAGACTTGCTGTAGGCAATTTAACCAATTTCACTGCTCAACCAGAATTTTCCTTCGGTACATTTCCCTGTGCTTTCTTTAAAATCTCCTGCCTAGTTTTCCCTCTCTTTTGGAGAGTTCCCTGCTGGGAGTCTGAATGCTGCTGATCGTGCAGGCAGGATTCAATTCAGAAAAACACAGCAAGCAAAATTTATCCTTCAGCTTCCAGCCCCTGTGTTGTGGAAGGGGTTTGTTTCTGCTTTCAGTGAATGCACAAGCTTGCTGCAAAGATTGTTTGGGCTGTCTTTAAAATATGGGAAATTCTCTTTTCACTTCTGATTTTCTAAACTTTGAGCACAGAAACCTAAAGGACAAAGCCAGTAGCACTGGGTGAAGAATTATTTTAAAATCAGACTAAAATATGTCAAGAGACTGTATCAGATAAAGGAGAAAAATATCCATACCTCATGTACTGACCTCTGTTCTGAGCCAATAAAATAGAAGAAGCAGCAAAAACCATGAAGTTTTAGTGAGAACTGTCCTGAAGACCCTGCTTCAAGCACTGGTCCAATATATATTACTTTTTTTGATTATGAATTACGTGGAATTACAAGCACGAGGCATCTTCCTTTTTAAGTAAGAAGACTAGAAATTTTTTTACAGCAACCTGGAGAAAGTTTGATTAAACACATCTTAGTCCTGAGGTACTCATTACTTTTATCTCATTGGACACCTGCATTTTAATATTATTGGTTTGAGACTTCATTGTGTGTTCAAATACTGAAATCTGATACATATACCAACGTTTCATATTGAGAAACTTCATAATATTGATATAATCACCATTTGGGCTCCTTCTGAGCTTTCTCAGGGTAAGATGCAGCAGACTGACAGTGACTTTACCATTCTGCAGTGTAAGTTTGTTTGACCATGATATTCATCTGATCCGTTACAAGCTGAAATATCATTTCTGCAGAATAGTCAGAATACAGTTAATTAGCAAAGTGCTGACCAGGCACAAACCCAGATCTCTCTCAAATGTGGAGATGGCAGAAGGCTGATCCTGCAAGTTTGCTCTGGTTTTAATTGTCTGCTTGTGGCGAGCTTGCCCAGTAGATGCACACACACAGTGCAGGTTATCAGAAGGAATTCTAAATACCTCCTTAAAAAATCTAAACTTGACTTTAGTTGCACAGACAACTTCTGTGCATCCACTATGAGCTGATCTTGTTGGGTTCTTGGTTGTTTTATTAATTTTTTTTCTTAAGGTAACCTTGATAAAAGGCCTTAAACAGCTGAACTGATTCAGCTGATCTCAGGAAGCAGAAGACCATTGCAATTTTGCTTTGTCCTTTCAAAAACCCCACAGATTTTGCTGACAGGATTCTGCTCCCAGCTTGCAGTAATTGGTGGCAAACACAAAGCTAATTCCTTATTACACAGCATTTTCAGGGGGTTAATGGGCAAGCTGTTGAATACAAAATAGTGGCCAATAAGGTGGCTCTTAGGAGGATAAAAATCTGTAATTCACATTCTCCAGAGCTGCATTTTTTGGTTTATGTCTCTTATCTCTGTTCTCCTTTTTGTAGATTCGTTTTATGTAAAGTAATGCACAGCCAGAAGGTGCCAGGAGTAAGTTGGCACGAAACAGTGAAGGTTTGGTCAGTGATACCCAAGTTCTTTTTTTCCATTTATATCTGTATCTGTAGGAACTTACAGGGCAGAAGAATTTGCAGCAGGGGGAGACCAGAGGAACCTGAGTTATTTGCAACAGTGGAATGGATATTTGCTTTTTAGAAGAAGAATGAGAGAAAGTGAAAACACTTTTATCAAAGTGTTCCAGCTGCAATAAAAGAAATTCTCACCCTTTTTACCATAGAGCAGATGAAAATAAAAATGCAGAGTTCATTTGTTGTTTCTGATTTCATCCCAATTGTTTTTTTTCTCTTTTATTGACAGCTTCATTTTCAAATTAGGATAATAGCATCATATTCTTTCTTGAGTTGAGTATATTTAATTCTGTTTGTCTTGGGGGCTTTGTGTTAGCATAAAGAAATCCAACTGAAATGGAATTTTCTCTAACATCATCAAGGGCAAGCTTTGAAATCTGAAACTCATGTGCTCTGATGATTCCTCTCTTGCATCCTTACTTCTTTAAAAAAAATAGCACTAAAAATAATAAGAACAAGAAATGCAGCATAGCAGGGCTCTGAAGAGTTCGCATCTTGAGTGGATCTTGAGGGGGTTTTTTTTTGCAGATACAATGTTTTTAAATTAAAACTAATCTCTTTTAACTTTATGGGACATCTGAAGGCAGATATGTAAAATGGAGACAGCTCCATGTACAAGAGCTGAACCAAACCCTTTACCACCTGTTTATTGTTTTATTTCTGGTGGTTGCTGCAGCTGTGTGAAAGAAATTGGCTTATTTTTTGAATGGCAATGCTAACAAATTAAAAACATAACAAATATATGCAAGGGCATTGACCTTTCCAAAGGAAAAGCTGGAGCACAACGAAGATTGACTTTATTACAGTCCACCCCTTGTTTTCACAGCCAGTCCCAAGGGTGGAATTTCAGATTAGCCAGAGCTGCAGAGCACCTGACAGGGCGTTAGGGGGATAAATCCCATTTCATCAGAAAAAAATGATATATCTGGTAGCAAGGTCACCTGCATGAACTGTAGCTTCGCTGTTCTCAATGAGTTATGTTGATTTAAGCAAAATTTTGTTTATTTCTTGTGTGATAAATATTTCCAATTTCTGGCTGGAAGGCCGAAGTTAGGGTGAATTGCCATTTTAAAGGGAGTGCTCTGTGCCAGAATCGTTCTGGAGAGCTTCCCAACTGACTTCCCTACAGGTTACTATTGTCAGCTGCCAGACTTCAGGCTACTTTTGACACTTCTCTCCTCATGACTTTTTTTTGCCTTTCCTTTTTTTTCCAGTATAATGTGCAGATTTAAGCCTTTTTTTTTTTTTTTTTTTTTTTTTTTTTTTTTTTTTTTTTAATTTTATCTTTTTATGAGCATTTCCCCTTAGTGTTTTTGCTGAGTGGGAAAGGGATGAAGGTGTTTAAGAACTCTCTTGAGGTTATCTAATATAACACTTAAATACTCGGGTTTGAAGTTTGTGATGATTTGGACTTAGATCTGTCAGCTTGACTTAAAATTACTGTCCATGCTGTTTTCTGTTGGAAAATACTGTATTCTAGGTCAATAGGAAGTTAACTGTGATGTCTTTTTTGAACCATTTGTCATGTGTCCTGCTACGGATATCTGATTAGGACTTCTAAAAACAGTTTTGTGTCTCACATTTCAGTAGACCTTTTTTTTCTGAATCCTATTTCTAATGAAATCTGGGAGAAATTATTAAGTAGCTGAGGAATACATGGATTTTGAGCTTCACTAACATCAGTATCTCATATTTCCATAGTGAAACTGATTTCTAGAACTCCAGCCGAGCCATCAGGATGCCCCTTCTTGTTCCATGGACATTTTTAAGAGAGGTGTAAGCCTGGTTTTTGTTATAACAATTTATTTTGGGTAGCTAGGATGGAGAAGAGACGATGCAGATAAAATACATAGGAAGATACTTGATAATGAAGGAACTGGAAGAATATTCTTGGTGGCTCATTGCTGATGCTCTTGGATTTGAGAGTTTGTGGGACAGAGCCCTCTGGGAAGTTGGGGATTCTGGTCTGGATCCACCTCCAAAGAGATGAGGGCACCCTGAAAAGTGGTGTCACACCTATTGAGCAAATTCGTATCTGGAATTTCCCCTGCTGAATCAGTTACTAGGAGTTGCCAGGATTTCTTTTTCATATGATCAAAGTGGATGAGGAGATTCCCAGTATCGAAACAACAAGAACAAAGAAGTGTGAATTCTGTTTACCTTCCCGAAATGATCAGATTGCAAGGCTCACTTTCAATGCTCTTATGAATATTAATGCACTTGAACTGTCTTAAAAATATTTAGGGCAAGAAACATTCCACAAGGATCAGTTTATTCATTATTTCTTGACTACATGGTATAATTATGTTGACTGACTCTTTACTAAACAAAAGTCAATGTGCTTAAATTTGGTCAAATTAAGTTTGTTGAAAAGTTATCTGTTTGTATATGTAATTCTTTTATTCAAGTTCAAGGCAATTTCAGAGGGATGGCTTATGAAGCCATGGTAGAAAACTCTTCATGGAAAATGTGTTGTTTGGTATTCATTTACTTTTTTCGAAATATCAAAAATATTTTTCCTTAAAATCTGACACATCTAGACTTAACACAGTTTGCTAAATGTTTTGCAGTTTGTGTAAGGAATCTTTACAGGAAGGTGTACAAACCCATCAACAATGCAACCAGAAAAATAAATCATAAAAAATCCGTGAGAGAGCCTTGACCTTAGATTTCATGAGGAAAGAATCCCAAAAACCTACCTGAGCCACGTCAGGATAAATGAGGCAGAGCTACTTCACTTTCTGGTTTGTATTGCAGAGAAGAGGCTTGTAGTCAAAGACTACTTGTAGTCAGGTTTTGTGAAGTCATTTGAGGACAAAAAGTAAAAATCGTGTATCAAAGTTTCCTGGTGGAATGTGGGAAAAGGTGAAATCTGACAGAAAATACGAGGATAAGCCTATGAAAGGTGAAAGACTGAAATGTGCCTAGAATAGAATTTTCCTTTGTTCAGCCTGGTGTTCTCTGCCAAAAAAAAAAAAAAAAAAAAAAAAAAAAAAAAAAAAAAAAAAAAATTAATCAGAAAGCAA
>WEKY01048617.1:0-25594 GCA_013390045.1 Picathartes gymnocephalus | reverse complement strand
GTAAAGCAATCTGAATATAAGTTGTGGCATTCAAATATGGGACTTGACTGAAATCTGATGCTCTGAGAATCATAAACATGGACATGTATTAAGGTAAACATGAGGATTTCTTTCATGTTTATCAAACAGCAAAAGAATGCACTGTAATGAGCTGCTGCTATCGTACCTACAGCTTCAGGAAGTGGTGCTAATGATAAGAGTTTTGATCAGCATATCTGTATCCAGTGCAAAATAGATATATCCCTCTCCTGGTTTTGCGCAAAATCATAGAATGCAATAATTTCATACTCCTTTGCTAGACTTAAAAAAAAAAAAAAGAAGAAAATCTTTGCAATTCTGTGTCCTGAAGAAGAAAAAAAAAAGGTTTAAATATCTATCACTGAGATGATAGAAATTGTAGCACTTCTGATTAAACTTTCAGAATTAACTCCATCTCAAAATTCAATTTCCTTTTTACCACTCGTTTTGTCAGTTAATACAACAAAAAATATATGAACAGCAATGTCTTTTACAAATTCCTGTCACATTTCCTATTCAAACTGCTGCCATCTTAAACTATCTTAGACTATGGTAAATACTGAAATGTTTAGGATGCAGTTGTTGTGTTTCTCCGAAGTTGGATGAAAGTGCTGAGTTCAGGCGTATGTGAGTTAAGACTTAGTTGTCTGGTTTCCTTTAAACTTGATTTCTTTTGTTGATCTCATTGAGGCTTGATGAAAATTGCTTCAGTGGTTCCAGTCTTCCAGTTGCTCAAATTTGGATAGATTAAACTGAGATTAAGTTAATAAAAGAATGACTAGGAAAAAAAATTCCTTTGCATATATTTTCATAAAAGTGTCTAGGAAATACACCTATGCTTTTCATAGTCCTGCAGCATTTTCCTACACATGTTGCTTGATAATTAGATTACTACATGAAAAGCAAATAATGGTCCTCAATTTTAGAACAGCTGAGCACATCCTCAACTTTCTGCATAAAATTGCAGCCACATGAAGTCTTCAAAACAAATAGGACTGCTCCCTAGTATAAATGCACGTAGGCATATTCACAGGTCTGTGTTTCAAGGCTTGATTGTTAATCATTTTTTATTTGTCCTAATTACATTTTTAATTGAAACATACAAGAAAAAATGTGTTAGGTTCACTCTTGACTAATTCACACTCAATCATTTTAACATTAAAAAAATAATATAAAACCCCAAACATTTACCTTTCAGTTGAATCCAAGCATGGATAGTTCCAACCCCTCAAATTTATTTTGAGAAAATTATGAATGTCTGAGAAGAAAGGGGAGGGAATAGGCTGGAACTGACTTATGAATGCCATATTGTGTAGTTAAATCCTGTTTCCCTCTGTTCATACAGAATGTTGCTCCTTCCCTGCAGATTAACAAATAAAGAAAAATATATACTAGAAAGATTCCAGTCTTTCCAAACTATGTATTATACACACTGCTTATGATTGCTTTGATCTTTTCAATTTCAAAATTGTAAGTCTATTAAAGGTTTAGGATACGAAGAATCAGGAGCTAATCTTACACTAAAGTGATTTGACTCACAATAGTGTAAAATGTTGATACAACCCTATATGCAATTTATTTAGATGCCACACAAAGACCTCTAAATGATGATCTCACTTTTCAGTACCTTGAGGGAACACACCTGCATCTGGTTCCTTCCTTCTGTAAAGAAGCCACCAGGCTTCAGACCTGAGACAAAATCAGGAAAGAACTTCATGAGATGTCCATGTCCATCACTCTCACTGCAATTAGCTTGGCCAATTACAGAAACTCCATAGAAATAGAGAATAAAACCAACAGATTAAACCCAACCAAAGCTGATATACACTGGGAGCTGTCAGTGTTATGTTCTTGGTAAATGAATCTGTTTTCTGCGTGCCCAAGAGGTACCATGTGAGTAATGAAAGCTCTTCAGTGGTCTTTCTAAAGTTCCTTGCAAAGGAAAGATCAACTCATCTGTGATCCATAAGATGAAAATGTCTCAGTTCATGTGCCTGAAATGTATTAACATGACAGCAGAAATCACAGAACTATCTAATTTTCTGTGGGGGTCAAAAGCCCTGATGTCAATCATTCATGTTAATTGTACAGTGAAAGGATTCTCTGGAGAGTGTGTTGTTTGGTTTTCTCTGATGAATGGTCAACCTAAGAGTTTTATGGCTTCTAGGTCCAGGATTTAGGATTTGAACAAACAAGATATTGAGCAGAATAATTGTGATCCTAAAGTGAGTTAAACAAATATGTAAGTGCTTTGCTGGCTCGCTCCCAGATGAGTCAGCACCTTCCAAGGCCAAAGTGTTACCTGAAGAAGAAGTAAAACCTTGCTTTTCTGCTCTTGCATGTCTCAGGTTCCAATCCCCACTGCTAAAACACAATGAGTTCGTTACACCAGCTCAACTTCACTCTTTCCTCTGATGAGGTGTATGAACTGGGGTGATGAAAAGCAAACAAAGGTTTCAGACTTCCTAAACTCTACCTCCTCATGCAACCACAAACACCTGTAGAGGTGCAGATGCTAAAGCCATCATAGTGGAAAACTGGGCTTGTCCTCCCTATGCAGAGGCAACAGTGAGAGAAACCCCAGATGAATTAACACAACTCTCACTGTCTATTCCCTTCAGCATGGTTCCCCTGAGCAGCATGCAGGAAGGGAACCTGAAAATCTTACGGTGAAGTTGTAAATATATTGCCTTTCAGTACTACATCTTATTGTATATATCTGATAAAGATGCCATTTTCTGACACTGCTTTCTTTTGACTCCTATTAAATACATGGCTAGAGTTTCAAGTGTTTTTTTCTTGATTGGTTTGGGGATTTTTTCAGTTTTAGAAGTACCAGATAGGAGTTGGACTTTAATAAACCTCTTTAGGATGGCCTGATATGTGACAAATGTTATGACATCATTGTGTCTTGAAGAAGCAAGCATTCATCATTATCAATTTCGTGTGATCATAAGGCTAACAATCTATAAGCAGGATATGGGGTCTGAATATCTCTGAAATTCAGTTACTGCAATTTTTCAAGAAATAACACAATCATTACTATGTAACTTGATAAGTACCTTTGTTTTACAGATTTGTGGTTTCAAATCAATCAGGAAAAGCATCTCCTTTGCATTTTTCCTGACTAAATAAAAGCCTTATCCATTACCTGGCTTTGTTGCTAGTATTTCAATGTCAGAAACAAATAAAAAATAATTTAATGTCCCACTGAATGGATAGATATGGCATGCAAGGAGTTGTTTTTCAGCTCTTAAAATGATAATGGCTCAAAGTGTTGCTTTGAACCCAAACCTGAAACATACAGTCTAAACAAATATTGATCATGGTGCTGTGCTAGAACAACTTATTCCTTTATTTCACGTCAAGTGCTGCATGAATATTCCTGCTGTTCAAATGAAAAATAAAAAAATCACTTTGTCAAGATGTATTATTCTCTTTCTTCTAGAAATCAGTGTCTAAGCATGACATGCAGAGAAGAAACAGAAGAGAAATCACCCAGAGGCAGAGCTGTGTAATATACATTAGTTTCAAATTGGGAACATATCAGTACCGATTTTTACCTGATCTTTTCCAAACAACTTTAAAAAAATCCCAAAACAAAGACTGTATTTAAATGGCCTGGATGATTGTTGCTAGAAAG
Organism: Picathartes gymnocephalus; assembly: GCA_013390045.1. Lineage (NCBI taxonomy): Eukaryota > Metazoa > Chordata > Aves > Passeriformes > Picathartidae > Picathartes > Picathartes gymnocephalus. The sequence goes on along the minus strand of WEKY01048617.1, from coordinate 21,933 downwards.
AATGTGGGGTACTGGATTCGTGCAGAAAGTTCTAAAGGAATTACTTGATAGGAATGAGGAAACAGTAGTAGAGGGACTATTTTACTGTAGGATTGTTAAGAAGTAGCAGAAGTGTTTATGTAAGAGTAAAATCTCCTTCCTCCAAATCCTACAAACTGCAGATCCTTCCAAGGTGAGACAAAGGCATGAAACTCTTGCAGTTCTTTCCATGACCTGATATCTTTTTATAGAAAATTATTGGGAAATAAAAGATGGTTCTGAGATATATTTCATTGTTATGAGTTTCTAATCTGCCATATTTTGGAAAGATTATTTTTCCTCTTTCTGGCTGGCTTTTATAACCAGCGATATCTTCATATCTTTTTTCAACATTCCAAATTTTTAATGAAAATCTTCAGCCAAACCTCTTTAGATGCCTTCCTTAATATGAAAAAAACATATTTATGTTTGAAGCAAAGCAGGTTGAAAAGTTGAATTGCAATATAAAAATAAGTAAGCAAAGAATTATAAGCTAAAATCTGATTCAATTTTTTCAGAATGTTAAAAAAGAAGGAAGTGCCAATGTGACAAAAACTTTGACAAAACTTTGTTACTAATCTGCTCTTGCACCTGGGGCTGTTGCAGAGGTGAGGGCGTTCTCTTCACAGGGTGGGAGACCAACATCCACTGCTTTGTCTACTGGGTGACACAGATAAATTGTACGTGACCACTGAAATGCAGAATTCACAATATCATAGAATCGTAAATCATAGAATATCCTGAGTTTGAAGAGATATACAAGGATCATCAAAGTCCAGCTCTGGGTGGTGCACAGGACTACTTTATCTCCAAGGTCCATTCCAACCCCTTAACATTCTGTGATTCTATGGTTACTCCTGAATTCTTGTAGTAGAGTGCCCTAATACAAAAATATGTTGCACACACACAAACTAAGATTGTAATTCAGGGCATATTTTAATAAGATTTTTTGCCAGTACAATACAAATACAAGACATTTTCTATTTCATCTAGTATGTTTGATGAGTCTTTCGAGTTTAGCTTTTGGAGAGAGGTAAAGCTGGCATTGGAGGCGGATTGCTGCAGTCAAGCCCAACACGTGTCTGCAGTTCCTTGCAAGAGCATTGATCCTTGTGATGCTGTAGGGTCAGGCATCACTCCCAATAACCTATATATGACACCGGCAGATATGGTTTCTCTTCCAAATTTCAGCTCCAGTCCTGACCTACCTATACTTTCAAGTATAAAACTTTTTGAAATGACTGCTAGAAACCACAGGTTATGACCTAGGGATTCCACTTCTAATAAAAATGAAAACATGAACACAGCAACAGCTGCTGTTAACAAGTTTCAGATGCCCGGCTTGCAGCTCTGCAAGTGAGTAGATCTGATTTAGACGAATGGCAGCAGCTTTCCTTAAAAAACAACATCAACAGAACTTTTCTTAGAGCCCTGGTGATTTTCAGAGTCACATGCCCTTGATCCTAGGAATTTTTTTTTAAATATTTTTTTCCCCAAAAGTTTAGCTACATTTAAGATTCATCAAAAAAAAGATAAAACTCCAAAGAATCTGTTCTAGGTTATATATGAAATTCAGTAACTCTTGCATAATGGAAGTGTCATAAAACTCAAAGTAGAGGCTGAAGACTTTGGATGAGTGAAAATACCAGGAAAGAAAAAAAAAAAACCCAACAAAATATAGAAATATGTTTTTGAGGAAAAATGTTTCTGGTAAGATTTAAATCCCAGGCCGAGTTGTTTCTACTCTTGGGTGAGGCGTGTTACTGTTCCCTCCCTGTAGGCAGAAACCAATCTTGTGAGGAGACTCCAGTCCGATCCAAGGTGAACCTGCTGCCAAATCTCATCTAATGAATTCTCTAACGAAACTTTCAGCTTCTAAACTTTCTACTGCAAAGTAGGACCAAGTAAGAAAAACGAGTGCTGCTAGGCAACAAATGTATAATAAAACAGTTTGAGAAAAAACCTTGTCCCCTTCTTACCATGTCCTTGTCTGTCAAACCCTTTTCCCCCAGCAGGCTCTTATTATACCACGTGACACCTTCTGTGTGGCCATTGCTGTCCAGGTAAATGATGAAAAAATGAATAAAATGTTTTATTTTGTTGTAAATAGCTTTGCATTCCCTCACAGTGACAAAACCGTCTGTGCTTGGGTGTACATCATATATTTTCAACAAAGTAATCGCTGTATGAAAGAACTTATATAGGACCTCAAGAAGGACATCCCTCCCCAGCCACCAGCGCCTTGCTGACTTGCAGTGTGAAGGGTCTGAGTTGAAATTCTGCTTGAATTCAGATTTTTATCATTGATTTGGGATAAGTTTTGGGACTGCAAACTTTCAGAGAACCTGTGAAGGCAGTGGTGAGTCTTCTTACGTGCTGGCGACAAAACAGCTCCATTTTCCATTTCTGAACAACCCAAACCCTCTCATCCTGTCTCTGCAGGAGAGGTGCTCCAGCCTTGTGATAATTTGGTGGCTCTCCTCCAGACTTGTGCCAACAGGTGTCTTGTGTTAAGGCCCAGATCTGGGCACAACATTTCAGGTGGGTTGTCACAAGAAAGGAGTAGAGGGCGAGAACCACCTCTCTTCTCTTGCTGCTCATGCTTCTTTTAATGAAACTGCCCAATTATTTTACTCCATTGGTTATTATGAATTGGAGCATGATCAAGCACTTATTCTTTTATGGATTACTCTGCAGTGCAGTGTAGAAGTATTATAGTAGTGTGTAGATTGTAGAATATCATGAGAAAATAATAAGAATATCATAAGAAAATAAGTATTTCAGTTAAAACCAGAATTGCTAGGTTTTTTTCACTTTCCACACTGCCCTAAAGTACACAGCAGAGTTCTGCATACCTGCTGCTTTGGTGAATGAGGACATTTCTGCAGGTCTGAGTCACTTTCATGCTGTGTAATGTCTGGGGGTGGCTCACAGGCCACCACTTTGCACTTATTGCTTGGTGCAGATCAGCCCTGCTGTACCTGTCCCAGAGAGTTTCAGAATCATTCATGATCCCAAACCTTCAAAGCTGAACAGTGAATGAAAGTTAAAGTCATTCAAGACCACTCTTGAAAGGGAAAGTTTGATGACAATTTAGCACTTTTTATCTTTCCAAGGAAAGGATGAAGCTTTCTTCTCTCTACCCTTCCTGAGACTAACAGAATAAATTTACTAAAAGAATAAATTAATTCTCTGTGAATGTTTATGATATACTGAACTCTCTCTTTCAGCATTCTTCCTTTCTCTTGAGTACTGGTTTGTTCTGAGACATGCAATATGCTTACCATGTTTTAACATAACTCCTTCTTATTTAAAGCAACTTTTGGCATCTATAACAGATCTTATTAATGACAACATAATCCCAGTTCCAGTATTGAGTCACTTGGGTCACAAGACAGGCAGCTCCAGAATGCGATTCCTCCCAGTTTGAGAAAAATGGTCCAAAATAGATAGGCTGACATGTCTTTGAAAATGCCTGTGCTTGTGCAACAATATTCAAATCTCTTTTCCTCTGTTAAGCCATTTTAACTCTGAAATTATTATGCTGCCTTGCTTCACATGACTGTCGCTCAGATTGTTCGCAAACTGCTTTGAAGGTGGAAAGTGTTGTTATGACTCAGAACATGTAATTGTGGCCTCCCTGTAACGACAATGGATACCAGTTTTGGTTGAAGTGCTAAATAGGAAATAAAGACATAAGCAAAGTTTGCAATGTGTTTGTTAGGCTGTAAATATCAAGTGTCCTCCATTAGATGGGTAATATTTTTTCTTCGCCCTTGTGCAAAGTTGCAAATATACATATCTGAAAATAATATGCCATTTAAGCAGTGAACTTGTATGAAGTATTTGCAAGAACCATTTCGTATCTGCTTACAGCTCAAGATTAAAATTGAAACTTACTTCTTTATCAAAAATGGATTTATAATTCTAAACTTTACACTCTAAGACAACACTTTCCTATATAGAAGTCAAACTGTCCACTGAGCCGCTTTCCCTTTTCAATTGTTATGGACCATTTTTAGCTCAAATTTAGAATTATGTCACAAAAATAAAAATTCTTGGAGAAATAGTTGCTTTTCAAGCAGTTGTAATGAAATCAGGTGTTTTAAGGAAAACTGTATCCCGTGCCAGTATCAAAGTACAAGAAATTAATATAGATCATTTCATATAGAACTAGAGTAAAAATGGTCCTTAAATGAGTGAAATACAGAAATAAATATAGAAAGAAAGATTAAGGAAGAAAGAAATTGAGTGCTATCTCTTTACAAAAAACAAAGAAAACCCACACCAAAGGTCATTTTTCAATTATCTTGTTCTTGTTGTTGAAAGAGGGAGAGTGATGGAAAAAAATGAATCAGAGAAGTCTCAAATCACAGGATCATAGAATTACAGAATGGTCTAGGTTGGAAGCAACATTAGAGATCATCCAATTCCTGCCCTCCTGCCATGGGCAGTGACAACTTCCACTTTCCCCGGCTGCTCCAAGCCCTGTCCAACCTGGCCTTGGACACTTCCAGGGACAGGACATCCAGAGCTTCTTTGGGCATCCTGCTCCTGTTCTTTCCAATCCTCATTGCAAGGGACTTCTGCCTTCTGTCTGATCTAAATCTACCCTCTTCCAGTTTAAAACCCTTGCCCCTTCTCCTGTCGCTACAAACCTCTGTAAAAGTCTCTCTCACAACCCCCTTTTAGATACTGAGAAGTTGCAATGAGGTCTTCTCAGAGCCTTCTCTTCTCCAAGCTGAGCAATTGATAACAATCACAACTAACTTTGGTTTTGAACAGAAGTAATGAAAACCTGAAGAGCAAAGGAAATTTCATTTAGTATTTTCAAGAGTTTCTTCAGCCTTTGGGAAAATTCAAATTTGTCACGCACACAGATACCCCCTCCTCCTCACTTTTGTTTAAAGGAAGGTTAAGGTGGCAGTATTTGCCTGTCTTTATTTCTGTATAAATGATTCATAATAATGTGTATACATAGCAAATTCAGATTATGTGGGAATGAAAATGTGTGTTCTTACTAAAGGAGTGAGAAAATCAATAGTGTTTGGCATCAGCACTTGTAGACAGGAGTACAGATAGAAAGAGGTGGGAGGCCCTGTGGTAACAGGAGGGGGGAAAATTAAATTCTAAGAACTAAGAAGGGGTTAGTAGCTATATGGAAAAAAGTTTATTTTTAGATTTAAGGAGCACACAGTGTTAATATGAATGTTTAAGCCTTGAGCATCTCTTTGCTGCAAAAGGTCAAGTTCTCAAATCCCATTTTTCAGACTGACTTCTTAAGTACATAAAAGGTTGTAATAATATAAGAAAGACAATATTAATTCAGGTGCAATAATCTAATTTGTTATGTAGAATTAAATTGAATTTCATTTGTTGTTTTAACTCCATTAATTCCATATTAATGCAAAGCATTGCTTAAGGTATGTGATACATAAACAACAAGTAGGACAAGAAATTTTTTCTTCACCTTCCATTCCTGACAGGTTACCCTAAAATTGATATATCATTACACACCCCCTACCACTGATTTAGCTGGTTTCAGACTGCCAGCCATTAAACCATTTTTTCAGACTGTGCCAATCATTAAAGGGTTGTGGGAATGTGGGGAGGGGGACAAGAAGAAGAAAACTCTCAGTAGGCCCCAGTTATAAGCTCTCTCCTCTTTCAGGACAGATTTCTGATTTCCTAAAGTGCCTCTGTGGCAGAAGAAGAGTTGTTCATTCAGTTTAATCAAAGAGCACTACCCTACCAAAGTGAAGGACCGTCACTAAATCCTATTTACAGTATTTTCATGGACACAGTGTGACAACCACTCTTGGTAGAGACAGAATTGTGGAATCATAGAAAGATTAAAGTTGGAAAATACCTTCAAGATTATCAAGTCTAACTGTCAACTCAGCACCACCACCACATTCACCTCCTCAAGTGCCATAACCACATTTGCTGAACACTTCCAGGGATGGTGACTCTACCACCAGGGAAGCCCATTCCAATGTTTTACAATCCTTTCCACGAAGAAATTTTTGCTAATATCCAATCTAAACCTCTCCTGATGCAACTTGAGGCCTTTTAGTCTTGTCTTGTCATTTGTTTCATGGGCGAAGAGACTGACCTGCACTACAACCTTCTTCCAGGAGGTTGTAGAACATGATCATATTTCCCCTCAACCTCCTTTTCTCCAGGCTAAACAACTGCGGTTCCCTCAGCTGCTCCTCATAAGATATAGGGAAACAAAGGGCCCTCGGTGCTGGAAAAAATCCCAAAAATATCCCCACAAACAGATACAGTTTGGGCTAATAGTCCTATTTCAAAAATACTCCCGTTGTAAGGACACCTGTAATCATTACCTCAGGCACAAGCAGGGGTTTGTATTCCTCAGAGGGTACTGGCAACACTTAGATGTGCCCAACTGGCTATTTTTTGCTTATGTCAAGCTCTGCATAAAATACTGCACAGACTGCAGGGACCTAATTGTCGGACCCAGGTTGCATTGGTCGATCTATGAGATGGAGGAACCCAGTGCAGGGAAGTAAAACTCTTCAACTGCAGCTCATGCAGCCACTGGTGATATCAGTATGAATTAGAGGACAGTGTTACTCTCACCACACTGGAGTCTCACCACAACACTGCAATGTTTCTATTTCACGTGTGGGGGGGGACACATGAACAATTTTTTTCCTATGAAACAGTATTGAGAGAGATGTGGGTGATCAGGATGACCGAAGAGAGTTGAGCTCTTGCATTCTAACTTAGGTCATATTTGGTGTTGAGGTTGAGAGAGTCACAGAAATGTTTAATTCCATCTGAAAATGCTAAAATTAATCATGTCCATGAGATGCCTATTCCTGACCTTTCAATTGATAGAGAGCCTATCATTCACTTACTTGCACGAGATGCCTCCTTTTTGGATATCAAATGAAAACGAAATTTTTCCAAATAAAAATAAGCCAATAAAGTGATTTGGATAGGCAAAAAAAAAAAAAAAAATGCAATTAGGAATTTTAAGGTGTCACATCAGTTACTTCTCACAAAGGAAGACCCTGCCATTCACGCGCATACCTCAGTCTTTGTCTGGAGTATTATGCACAGGGCTGATTATGCATCTACAAGAAAATTAGTTTAAAATAGAAGAGCAAAGCTGAAAGGGGGCATAAGTCTGGGAATGAATACAGTGGTCTACAAATACACATGGGAGGCGAATGGAAAAGAGAGAGCATAGAAACCACAATGTTATCATGAATAAGGGTGATATAAAATGTCCATTTGAACATTTAGCCTGGAAATAGGGATATGATCATATGTTTTAGCAAGTGGCTGACCTATATAAAGCAGGATTCACCATCCAATTCCATGTGTCTGTGATACAGCCTGTGCAATCTCCTTAGCTATTCATGTCTCATTATACATGACACATCCTTCTTGATTCACATTAGCCACAGAATGCTGGTTTTTGCTGACTGCATCTTTCTCTTAAAAGACATTAAAAGGGGGTGAGGGGAGTGAGAAGAAAACCCTTAACTGTGAAAGTAGGAAAAGAGAAAAAGAAGCTTAGTGCAATGTGTGCATGTGTGTACTCATTTGCAGATGTCCCTAACACTAAACACAGTGTAAAACATATAGCCAGAAATGGATTAAGATCTCTGTCTGGAATTGAAATTCATTTTTTAAAATATGTCTCACAGTTCTTAGTGGATTTGAGATTTTTTAGCTTATAAATTACCTCAGAAATTTCGGTGAACACTAAGATAAAACTCAGTTGGCCATGTGGCCTGGTAACGACCTTGTCAAGAGCAGTGCCCTCAGACATGCATAGAAGTAATTTGCCTCTTGCTCAAACACAGAACAGGTAGGCGCTGGGCAGGGTCTCAGAAAGGGTTCATTTGTTAGCCTTAATGGCTCCAGCTTGGGACAAGGTATTGAATTTCTAGGCCACAAAGACCAAGCACTTAGTCTTTGACCTAGTGACTAATCCAGTTACTCCTTGGAGGAACATCCCACCCAGAGGCATATCTTGAAAGGCAGAGTCCATGCTAATCAGTGCAATAGCATGACCTACATCCTACCACAAAAATCCATGTATGTGAAGTATCCCTGTGAGGCCTGGGGCACTCCAGAGGTTAAAATAAGAAACATATTTACTTAATAGTTAGCTAAAGCCTTACCGAAAGCTCTTATAATTATAAAAGCTCCCAACCTCTTTTCCATCCCCCTTTCTTCCTCCTTCCTCTGAAACTACAAAGAGAACACACACCAAACTACTGGTTTAGGGCACAGAAAGGCATCCAGTCAGATCTTTTTGGGTTATGTCATGAGATGCAAAGGTCAGAAAATATGCGGAAAAATTAATCAAAAGACCTAGTGAGAAGCCAATCAAATTTCATCAGCAGAGGAACAGCAGAGCAGAGGCTTTTGCAGATGTGACTAAGGTAAAGTAATGATAACTTTCCAGAGCAGGATAGGGGTCCTCTCCAGTTCACTCTGGTGACAGTGCCAAGATGTATGTCTGGGTAAGGGGATCAAGGGTCAGACTAACAGGGATTTCTTATGGGCAAATGCCGCACAAACTGCTTTCATTTATAGATAGACCCAGCTCTGGTTTTGCCATAGACTACCTTTGAATTGCAGTATTTTATCAAGGAGAAGACAAGTTTTAGCTGCTGAACTTACAGTGGAAGGACATGGAGCATGTTTTGCTCGACAGGCATAGTATACTTTAAAAGCAAAATGTGTAAAAAAAAGAAAAAAAAATACCTGCAAAAGACTAAGTTTTTTCTGTTGCCAATACATAGAAGAAAAGGAGGTGGTAGTAGTTGGAGAAGGTGTATCCTAGGACTTGCTCTAGACACCAGTGTGCTCTTCTTATGCTGTTCCAAATATTCCTCTCAAAAAATCCAGCATCCTCCCTGAGTACACTCATGGAGAGATTTTCAAGGGCTCCAGTTATGTGTGAATATTAGGCTTCTCTGCCTCCAAACTGAAGCACACCAAAATCTTTAATCTTTTACCATTCCTGAAAGACAGGAAGGGCAGTGTCATGATAAAATTGAAGATGTGGAGAAATACATCAAAATTTGTGACCAAAATGTGAAAACAAACCCACAGCTAACATAGTAATCTTCCTTATTCTTTTAATTAATTTTGTTTCATTATAATATCAAAATATAACCTAATCCTGAAATACAGATTCTGTGCGGTCACAAACTACAGCTTTGTATTTGTAACGTATCCACATAGATAAATAAATCATAAAAAAATTATGCAAATACTTACCTCATCAAAACATTATTTTGGTTCCTGAAAGGGAACTGAACTCTTGTTCGTCATTTTATTTTTTGTTTTCATGTAATGGACATCTTTCTTCCTTTGTTTATCTGTGGTACACTTAATGGAGCTGATGCCGAACAGGGAAGAGTTAGGCACATTCATGACACTGACCCTGAGAAATCAGAATCACAAGTAGAGGATATCAGCATGGGATTAAGACTGGGTAAACAGCAACTCCCTTTAAGTCTGGTGTTCATTATCAAGACAACATTTCAAGAAGGGAAGCAAAAAGCAGAGGTCCAAGATATCTAGTAAAAAAAGGTAGAAAAAAAAATAAAGAAAACAGGGCTTAGATATTTTCAATGCCTTGTGGAGTAAAGTAAGCAAGCAAATAATAAAAAATAAACAAGAAAATATCAAAAGAAATCTAAACCTTAAATTATTGTCCCTTGCCATCCTTGTCTTCAATAGTTTGTGTGCCTCATTTTTTCCCTTACTCACGGAATGTCTCATGCCTTTATCACTTCTGCTATAAAATCATCTTCTCCTGAGGACATGAAAATTATGAACATTTCCAAAAAAAAGTCAAGTTTTAAGTGACTCTGCTGATTTTATCTTACAACAACTCACATTATTTTTCCTTTTCATATCAGGAAACTGTAGAGAAGTAAAGTCATGGGAAAGAAAGAAAGAGAATTTGTGGATGCCCCATGCCTGGAAATGTTCAAGTCCAGCTTGGAAGGGGCTTTGAGCAACTTGTTCTAGTGAAAGGTGTCCCTGACCATAGCAGGGGGTTGGAACACAATGGTCTTAAAATCCCTTCCAACCCAAACTATGATTCCATGAAAACATCAAAGGAGGAAAATAACAGGGAGGCAGATGGATATTGCCTGGCAAAGCCCTCTTATACTGCAGTAGAAGCCTTTACATGACAAGCAGATTTATCTGGACCATGATCTGAAGTTGGGATGTGTGGATGCCCTGGAAGGGCGCCCCCTAGGTTCTGGCTTCTCCCATGGAATACCACAGACCCAGATATCAATCTACTCGAGTTTCACTTTCCCCTGTTCACCCTGTGCGGCCAAGTTCCAAGTTCTGTAACCCCGCTGGTTTATAGTCCCATAGATCCCTGTCCCCAAGCCGCTCCTTCCCTATCCTCCCATTGGCCCTCATACCCTGGCCCTTCCTATGTACCACCCCCAGGCCCTCAGACCATTGGACTGTGATGCTTTCTCCACCCCTTGCCTTCCTGGGATAAAACCCAATACCCTGCCTTTGTTCTGGGTTCTTCGCTTTTGTTCCTCCCAGTGTGTGCTTAATAAACCCAGCTGGGAAACCGCGTGAGGAACCCCTCCTGTCTCCGTAGCCTTATTTCCGTCAGCTGTGCGTGCGAGAGTGGTGGGCTCCTCCGCCCCAACCATGGTGCCTCTCCGTCCTCTGAGAGACACTTACAGGCGGTTATGGTGCTGAGCAGCCTGAGCATGCCTCGCGACAAGGGTCTGTTGGAAAACCCATTGGAATCAGCAGAAAGTCGTCCGTTGATCCCAAGTATTGATGAACCCTAAATCCAGCTTGCTTCAAAACATGAATAGAGAGAAAGGGAACCCAAAAATACTTCCAGACTTGAAGTCCATCCTGTAGTTCACACATAGAAACTTTGAGGGTATTTCATGCATGCTGAGTCCTTTTGCATGCTGTGGTATGAACAAAAGCTAAACCTCTCCTCCCTCTTCCTGAGAACAGAAACAATATCCTGCAACTCTAATACATTTTTTGTCATTTGACATTATTTCAGGCGACTTCTCTGCTATTCAATCATGCGAGATAGCCAGGAAGATAAATGCTTTTGGGGACAGCAAAGAACAATACAGCAGTATTTTAATATATCCTGCGTTTCTCTCTCTTTTTTTTTTTTTTAATTTTAATTCCCCCCTTTAAAGTTTACTTGACAACTGCATTTATTTCATGTTGCAGTTGTTACAGGTTAACACTATTGTTTTATCAGGGAACATTTATCTTCAGGAAGAAAGTTATCCTAATACAGTACATAACTTATCCAAGGGCAAATAGAAAGGGGAACATTTCCAGAGGGTAATGTTAATGTCCCTAATGCTATAAAAATAAATGAAATCTGATTAACACCACTATGAAGAAGTAAGTCATAGCTTGTATATAAAATATAGTTGCCTTGATTGGGAGCATTATTTTTGGCAGTTTAAGGTAGTGCATTAAAAACATGAAAAATATCTTAATGCTTTGGCATTATAAATAGAGCTTGAAATCTGTGAAACTGAAGAGCTTTTAAAGTCAGCTTTTCTCCAGTGAGAAGGAAGCAACACACTGCACAGCTTTCCTTAGGTTTCTGACATGGAAATTCACACTTGCACTGTGGGGAAAGTAAGTTTGCATGGAAATGGGAACTTTGGGCAGGTGATTGACTCTTTATTGTTGATTCATCCATTTGACTCCTCCAAATGCCCCTAGATTTTAGAGCAGTCTCTGATACACTCTGAGATGTTTTTTGTTTTTTTTTTAAATTATGTTACCTCATGGAACTTCTGAGTGGAATGCTAAGAATTGAGCAGCTTTGTCAGCTTCCTCATCTCTGCAGAGGGCAGAATGCCCAAAGGTGGACACTCAAACCTGCCAGACTCTCATTAAATCAGGATGAATTTGTAAGCAGAGACAAAAATCTGAGATGTTAAGTCAGCCAGGGACAGCAGTTCTGTCAGGAGAATTGCCACCTTGGCAGCAGATCCCAACGGCTCTTATCATCCTGCTGGTTGAAGAATGACAGGACAAAGGAGGATAAAAGGCACAGAAGATCATGCTCAAGCACCCATTTTCTGGAGACTTCTGATGGGAGACTCCAGAGAAGTAAAAACTTGCAATGACCAACCAAAGTAACAACCAAAGTAATGACCAGGATGACAAGCAATTTGATATGCTAGTGAGTCTCTCCCAATTTTATCCATCAGAATCAAATTTCAAAAAGGCAAAAATTACGTATATCCAAAACACTGAATAACAGCCATCACCAAGCAGGAATAGAAGCATTATTTCTCCTTTAGGACACTGCGATTGTGTTTCTTGCCTTCCTCTCTTGCCTTCTGTTTTACAATACACTAATGGGGAATAAGCAAGAGGAGTTGAGATGTGTGCACACCTGCAGGGTGACGATTTTATTGGCATCACAGAGGCATGGTGGAGTGTTGGAATGGAGGGATGCCGGCTCTTTAGGAAGGATGGGAAGGTGAGAAGAGGAAGTGGTGTTGCCCTCTCTGTCTATGACCAGCAGGAGTGTATGGAGCTCTATCTGGGATAGATGAGGAGCCAACCAAGAGCTTATGGGAGGGGAGGGACTTGGAAACCAGGTCATCATTAAAGTTTCTGGACATCAGCAACTTCCAGGGCACAAAACTGAAATCCTGCTGTCAGATCCAGACGCAGTTTTTAGATGCAGACAAACTAAGATGTCTTTTGCTTGAAATAAACTGGGAGTTCTCCATTTCTGATCAGGCAGCATAAAAATAATTTTGTCCTTCTATTTTATCTTGCTGTTAGTTGATTATCATTAGCTTGAAACCTAAGAGGAATTAAGCAGGAATTGATACAACGTTCCTGTTGTATCATGTAATATCAGTTTCAGGATATAACATTTTGAGGTCAGCTGGTGGGATCCCAAGGTTCTCTGATAATGAGATTTGCATTGTGATTGATTTAAATTTTGTAAGTGATCTAAACACAAAAGAAGCCTCTCCTTTTTTCCCTCCCCTGAAGCAAATAAATTCATGAGCCAGATTCTGCTCTGGTTTTTATATTCCATAACCAGTCCTGTGGTTCCTGTTGTAGAGTTAAATAGGATTAAAGATTTTGCATTGGCTGTTCTGACACAAATGCAAAGAGAGGATGGGCACGGCCACAGGGATCTGGCCAACAAGTCAGTCACCTGCTTTGGACCTAGGTTGTAGCTGTTACAACATAGAAGCTTCCTTAAACACCTGAATTTCCTCTATGCTCAACAGAAAAAAAATAGGTGCTTTGAAAACCTTCAGAGGTTTTCTACATTTCTACAAATCCTCTTAAGGATTTTAGGAACCTAAAACAGATAAATGAGATCTGACTTTGGAAAGCCTCAGGAGTTTGTATCTCGCCACATCATACGGAGGAATATTGTAGTAAGTGCCAAAACTGACAGTATTGCTAAAATATACAATGAGGAAGGCTATGTCCAACAGTGCCAGACTGAAAATGGAAAGATGCATTTTCAAATCAGAATTACAAGTGCAGGAGATCCTGGTTTTCTGCAAAACTGTTAAAGTTCTTTGAAATTCATGTCATCATCAAAACTAGAAAAGATGGATTTTTCACTTGCAAGTGTCACTTAAAGGAAAATGAAAATTTCCATGCAAATACATGCCCGATCTTAGGAAAGGATTGAATTTAAAATAAAGGTTTTCCTTCTCCAGTACAGGAAACATTTGCAGTGACAGCAAATTTACCTTCAACTCCCTGCTCTGTGTATCCAGAGCAGAATGCAGATATTCTGGGTATCCTAGCCAGTAGATCATTGGTTTCATATCAAAACAACTCCTATGATCTTCCAGTGAAAATTCTGCATATTCTGGAAACTGCATTTGCTGTTGACATAAACAATTTGAGGCAATATGAAAAAAAGAAAGCAAATGAGTTTAGCACCTATTTCTGTTTTATTTGTTTCTTTCCCTGTTGTGTCACTATATTATAATTCTAATGATAAAGCAATGCAATACTACTTAATGAACACATATTGAGTACAATATAAAATCTTTATATCAAAGATTTTATACCTTAGACAGGAATGATATGAATTTGTTTATAGAAATGGGAATAATTTTAGCAGTATAAGGTGTCTACATGGCAGCCATCTGCTTTAAGGAATGACAGTTTAACTGTTGTTAATTGAGAAACAGTTATTTCCCCGTGAAGAGAGGAAAAGCCATCTACTCTCTAAAGAAGATATATTGCTTCATTTATATTTATTGCATTAATATGCAGTTTGGCACATCTTGGGACTCTAGAATTAAGCTGAATTAAACTTGCAAGATTGTGGGGTCAACACTGAAATTCTTGGCTCCAGCTGAGTTTTAACGGTGCTGTGAGCCAGTGGCAGCCACAGCCTCCATCTGAATAGGTGAGGTTCTGATGCTGCAGGTCTGCAGCTGGACTGGTTTGAACCATAAACCACAGGGAGGAGACTCCCACTTCTGTAAAAAGGCTGGTGTCTCCCCCCAGTTGCAGTGATGGGAGAAGGAAAGGTGTGAATAGAGCCAAGGGGAAAGTTTCAAAAACTGAGATACTGAACACTTTCAGGAAAGACTGGCTCTTGTTTCACATCCATCCCTGCTACCACAAAGTACACAAGACAAATTGTTTTCAGGAAAAAGAGAGATCCAGGGCCGTGTAATTTCCCACCACTGAATTAATTTACTTCATAAAGAATGAATATCTTCATATTTCCATTATTTCAAATTTCCAAGTTAGCAAAGCCTGTAAGATTTTGCTATTAAGCTTGTCCATACTTCAACATTTACATTTGCATCTCTTTTTCTGGTACATTACTCATTAGCTTATTTATCTATCTTTTTAATTTTTATGCCCATCTGCTTAATTATCTTCTTAGAGTGAATATCAATGCCTTCCGTTTTCTTTGATGTCAGTTTGAAAAGGGACAATGTGTTTAGAGACAGCCATCATTTCAGCCATTTTGATGACATGCCTTGTCCTTTGACCAGCTTGGCAATCATCTGACCCCTCTCCTGACCTTTGCATAATTACCTATCCAATTTCCTTATCACCATTCTCCCTTTCAGTTCCTAAAAGCAATATAGCTGTGGTCACTGTCAAAGTCATGGTGACCTTGTTAGGACTCCTTCTATAGCCCTAATGAGATAACCAATTAATCACTTATTCCTTTATCTCAATCTCAAGTAATTTCTAAAATTCCTGTTATGTCTTCTTTTTTGTTTTGACTAAATGTTAATTAACTTGACCAACTTTACCTCTTTTTCAGTCACCCATCATATAAAACAATAAAATATATCTGAATAGTTTTGTTCCTACATTTCCTCCAAGTGTTCAGAAAGATTAGTTACTTTCCAGATTAAATTTATTCCTCTAGTACGTACCCCTTAAATAAGCATAAAGTCTAAGGAAATTTTGTGAAAGCGAATTCTGTGAAGCTGTTCCACAAATAATTCCCAGTAGTAAATATCAAGTATTTCTCTGAAAAAATGTATGCTTCAGCTTGCTTTCAAGCTAAAGTTGGAGGATATTTTACCTGCCTTCCCTGCTGATTTCCTAAGTCTTTTGAAAACTCCAGAAGAAACAGATGGACCACTCCTGGAGACCACTAGAGAAAACTACAACTGTCAAAAAAGTAAATTTGTTACAGAGTTCTTCATTTGACATCCCTAACCCTTTCCTCTAATTCTTAACCTTGCAGAAGTATGTTCCATACTTCTCAGAGGAATTTGCCTCCATACAAACACTGCCCCAATTTATATGTATCAAAGACCAATGCAGAAAAGATGCAGGAAGGATTCACAGGGTCATAGATTTATAAAATGGTTTGAATTGGAAAGGTTAAAGATCATCAAGTTCCAATCCCCTGTCATGGGCAGGGATGCCTCTCACTATCCCAGGTTGCTCAGAGCACCATCCAACCTGGCCTTGGACACTTCCAGGGCTGGGGCAGCCACAGCTTCTCTGGGCAACCTGAGCCAGGTCCTCATCACCCTTGAAGTAAAGAATCTCTTCCTAATCTAATCTAAAATCACCCTTTTTCATTTTAAAGCCATTGCATGCCCCTTGTCCTGTCACTATCTCTCCATATAAAAAGTCCCTCTCCTTTTTATAAGCTCTCCTAAAGTACTGGAAGGCCACAGTGAAGCCTCCTCAAAGCCTTCTCTTCATGCTCAACAACCTCAGTGCTCTAAGCCTGTTCTCCAGCCATAAATAATGGAGTAAGAAAAATAAAAAAAAAATAAATAAAAATAAAGGTCTGTCAAGTCCATACACATGCAACAGAGTGGGTTAAGGAGATCTTCATGCCAAGACGATCCCAGCTGTTGCTGTGCAGCATCAGTCCAAGTATCTGTAGCCACAACCGTGTTTGTGCCATTTTCAGCTTGAGTTGGTAAGCTTTAAATGCACACATATAAAGTCAGCTCAGCTGTCCCTGGCCTGTATCTCCTCTCAGGTCTGATTCCAGGGGTAACTTGTGAGAAGCCAGCTCAGGTGTTGCAGCCACAGGATATGCATTCCTCAGGAGAAGTTGAATCAAGGCTGAGAGTACAGGATCCAGCTTGTTGTTAGGGATATCAGGCAAGCTGACTTTCAGAGAAAAGATGCTCAAGGAAAGAAATATCTTCCACAGGATGTCAGGTGAGACAAGCATTCCATAGTCTTTTCATCTGATTCCCAGACAAGTTATTACAATAAAAAATTTGAAGTGAAACCTTTTGATAGATATATATAAATTTTGAGGTCAAAAAGGACTATTCTGATTCTTCACTCTAAAGTATGAATAGCAGTATTATGGGCCCTCGCTACACCCCCATCAGATTCTTTGCCATCCCAGCATATCTTCCTTGACAGCAGAAAAGTCTCATCAACAAATTTCTGTGCAGCAAGTACTCTTAATTTTGCCATGAATCCCTCCAAAACTCCACATAAACAAAGTCAACAGATGTTAAATGCATGATCAATAGGCAAAGGCTGTAACTGAACAGCATTCATCTCTCCTTCAAAACTGACATATTTGTGGAGGGAAACAGTGCCAGAACAAATACAAGCAAAGCAATAGCCTGGAAATACTTTAAACATATTATTTGAATTCTCAGAAGTATCATTTTTAACTTAAAGTAAACATTGGCATGCAAACCTAACAGTCTGCGTAATCCAGTCTTGAAGTGTAACTTTATTTGTTATGGGGATTTGCTCATGGAAAGGGGGAGGGAAGGCGAGATGGGAAAATAAAATAAAAACACCCCTCCTTCCAAAAAAACCTCCTCTTCTCCTACTGCAAAGAGGAACCGGTTGTTTCTGAAATGCTGCAGACATTTCACAAGGTCATGGAAGTGGCTGTCTCAAGCTGCTTTAGCAATTTGGGAGGGAGGAGGGATTGAATTGTTACGCACTTGAATGTTCACTTGGCACGCTGGGATGAGGAGTCTTTGTCACTGTTTTATTAGGAGTCAGAGGCTAGGATGTGCCAGCCAGATTCCCACCCTCACGAGAGCAGGAGCTGGATTCTGTG
This sequence comes from Picathartes gymnocephalus, assembly GCA_013390045.1. Lineage (NCBI taxonomy): Eukaryota > Metazoa > Chordata > Aves > Passeriformes > Picathartidae > Picathartes > Picathartes gymnocephalus. Next base: position 4,349 of record WEKY01048617.1, on the reverse strand, counting down.
GGATTACTCTTATGTGAGGGAGGAAGGGCCATAACCCTCCCTCTTTGGGAGCCTCTGGTGTCGTGCTGCGGCCCACCGGCTTTTCCTGAAATAGTGCCGGCTTCTGGCAGTCTCCAAATAAAGTCTTCAATTAACAGGGAAACAAAAGCCTCTGAGGACTCTAGCCAGGATGTGCTATTAAATGGGAGATGTTGCAGACACCTTTTCCAGCTGAGAGAGAAATGAGGAGAAACATACCCAAAATATTTTAACAAGAGACAACTGGCAGAACAGCCCTCCCTTGCTGGGAAAAAAAACCAGAAACCTTTATACAATAATAGAATAAGGTAGGAAAAGACCCCTAAGATCAAGGAGTCCAATCACTAACCCAAGACTGTCTAATCCACCACTAAGACACTCTGTCCCCAAATGCCAGTTCTACCCATCTTTTAAATACCTCCAGAGATGGTGACCCAACTGTCAGACTGTTCCAAGGCTTGACAACTCTTTCCTTGAAGAATTTTTTTCCTAATATTCAATCTAAATCTCTCCTGACATAGCTTGAGGCTGTTTATGATTTTTTCCCCATCTGCATACTAGTCAATAATCTAAATTAACTATTAAAGTGGATGAGTTTTCTTGCCTTTATATGCATTAATTCTTCATCTTGACTGACTTATCTGACTTTCAGGACTCAATCTTCCTTGACCATACTTTGCTTTGACTATCATCTTCTTTGCAAAACTAAAGCCTTAATTTATTATTAATTTAATGTTATGGTCATTGGTATACTCTGGTACACCATTTATACTTACTACCTGAAAAATAGAGGTTCACTTTATATATCTAAGATTGAAATGCTTAGCTGAAGCTTATTACCTAAATTATGTCTCTGGACAGAGAATTAGAGACAAAATACTAACAAATCCCTTCTGTCCTGAAGTATTTTAATAAAAAGAGTGGCAACCTCTGCTTAGGGACTGGCTGGGCATCATTCACCAGATGGTGGCAATTGCATTGTGTAGCACTTGTTTTCTATATTCTCTTATAATCACTGTTATTTCTCCTTCCTTTTCTGTCCTGTTAAATTTTATCTCAACCCATGAGTTTTACCCTTTTTCCAATTTTTTCCCATATCCCACAGAGGGGAAGTGAGTGAGCAGCTCTGTGGTGTTCAGCTGCCTGCTGGGTTAAACCACAACACTGCTCCGTACAGAAAATCGAGGGGAGTTTTTCTCCACTTAATATTAAATAATTAAATATTCATTGGAACAAAGAGACAAACTGGTTAAGTAGTTAATGCTTCTGTATAGATCACATGGAATATTGTATTTTAAGTCTGTGCCTTAATGAGTTTTTAATTATTTATAGAAAATGGAAGCACTTCAATGAGAAGTTCAGAGAGACACCTGCCTCCCCACTGTCACTTCACAGGAACTCAGCCAATTCCCTGGTTTTTTGTGGTTCTTATCTAGACTGTGGAAATTTGAGGCTGAGTTCTAGACTTCACAAGAAAAGGACTTGAAGTCAGATTCTTTCCATTCTTGGTGAGTTCCAGAAGTCATCATACATATCCAGATGGACATCTGCATTTTTTCCTCCAAATTTCAAAACAAATGTCCCAATCTAGAATAGAGAAGAGGGTGTGGGGGAAAATCAAAACCAAAAATTAAAGTTATATCCAGTTCTTTTAAATCTTGGCAGCTCCTGGTTTCAGTTTTAACCTGAGATTCTCAGCACTACTATGGAACAGCAACATATTTTCATAATGTGAATGCAGCCTCACAAACTACTGAGTGACCAGAAACATTTGCTATGATTAAAAGAATATAACAGAAAATTATTTAAAGAAAAGGAAAAAACCAAATTATATCTCATCCGTTCTTCTCTTCCCCACCTTCTTAAAAAAAGGAAAAATAAAAGAGTTAAAAGAGAAGAAAACAAAAACTCAGCCTAAGTGAAAGCCAAGTCACCTCAGGAAAATAATTTGGCATCGTCTTTATCGACAGCTGCACTTCAGCACCTGTGTGTATCTTTGCAAGTGATGAATGATTGAGGAGGCTATTTTGTATTAGTGAAACACGTTGTGGCAAAGCTTGTATTTGTATTTACAGGATGAGTTGGAGTTGGATGTGTCTTATGAGACTCAGATCTTGGTGGTAAAGGTGGGATGTATTGGCTGTGTAGATGTTATTAAACTCAGGAATGCCTCTAGATTTTAAGGTCTGAGTAGATACATGGGCCTTGTCCCAGCTTGGTGTTAGGGTGAGACCATCTCCACCCTATCCCAAAGTGCTGGTTTCATTGAACACAATGATTTTGATAAACAGTTAAGTGTGGGGTTCTATGCACAAAAAGGGAAAAATATATGGGAAGTAATAACCTCACAGAATGGAAAAAAAACTTCTGTAGAGTTCAAAAGTAATCATGCTGTTTGATACAAATATAAAAATAACTTCAGAGAAGATAAGGTGGGGAGTGGAAAAGGAACTGAAAGAAAAAGTAAAGTAAATCATCTTATTGTATTTCAAAATGGCATTTTCACAAAGGGATTAACTTGCATCATGGAAGAATCTTAAAAGGAGGATAAATAATAAACAAGACAAACATAAGGCATTGGACAAAATGCTTGTCCACTAAATCTATAGAATTTTTTCACACACAAAAAGAAAGGAAATTCTTTTGGATTAATCCAAGCTGAAAATACTTTTTCTGGAGATTTTTGTTTTTCTCATTAAATTGAAAGCTCTTCATATTTGTACTGCTTTAGGATATTTATTTCCAGAAGCTTACTTCAAATCCCATTGAGATCAGCAAAAGACTATCAGGTGACTTTAGTTATTGTTCATTTGAAGTCCATGAGATTAAACCGTTTCTTTTTTATTCTGTAACTTTGTGAAAGTTCTGTGTTGTCAAAGCCAGAGAATCTTCCACATCTGGTTCTTCTTTTTCTTTTCTTTATTGCATTTTGGAGAGATTATAAATGTTAATAATTTCAAATGACTTGCGAAAAAAAAGGACAAAACATACAAAATCTTTCTTCTCTCAGTGGTACTTATTTTGGGGATATATTTGACTTAACATTATCGTAATGCTGGAATTATGGATTCTTGGCTAGTGGAAATTGCAAAAATCTAATTGATGGATCAACAACATTTAATACTCTTAACAGTTTACTTCACCATTTCTTCCAAGTTGGATTGTCATAGAACACAGACCAGGCTACAACAGGACTGAGTAATATTTACTTATCTAATGTGCACTGCTTCCAAGATACAAGAATGAATTTGCTGTGCTTCAGTTCTGTTACCCAAGCTGTTTGCCCAAACACCAATATTTAGATAATGTAATATTTTTGGTGGAAATAATGCGATTACTTATTAACAGGTAATTATTTTCATTTTTCTACTTTTTGGTGAGAGTTTCAGTTGGTACATTTTGTTTATCAGTACAGGATAATACACCCATAATAATTACCTCTTTCTTTTTCTCAATTCCCGGCTATTATTAAAAATGATCATATATGATATCAAGTACCAATAAAAAAATTCCTAAAATCTAAAGTCTGTCAGGAAGTGCAATTTTTGACACGCACTAAGCTGTCCCAAACAGAGCTTGACCTCCAGTTTTCCTCAAATTTACTCACCTCAGTGGTTCAAAGGTACAACCGAGTTTGTCACAGTTAAAATCTTATGTATATGAGGACATCTTTCTCTGTCATTAGAATTATTTCTCCATCCTTCTCTTTGTATGCATACATACACACACACAGACACATCCAGGTATTTTAACTTGAAGGTTAATGAAGTTCTTTTAAATAAGGAATAATTTTTTTTTTTTCTGAACTGTAAAGAAAAACCCTGTGAAAAAATATATTTTAATCTGATCAAAATTTGACTTTTACACTCTATTTTACACTGTATAGTTACAGTATACATATTGACAAGAAATTGAAAAACAACTTAAAAGACCAGAAAAAAATATATTATTCAGGAATGATAAAATTCCATTGTTTATATTTTCAGAAAAACACTTATTTTAAAAATTTATTTCTCATGAATGTTGCTCTAGTCTTTGGATCAATTTTCACTTTAAAGAACTTCTCATGATGGACTGGACTTACTGTTATCAAATGTAGTTGAATCCAAAGACCTAAAATTTATCTTCCTAGATATTATAGCCTAACTGTAATTTTTGTCATTATAATTTATGTTTATATTTGAAAATTAAAATATAATATATTATTACTAATAATGGTGATTATACTATTATTTTTACTAATGGTCTTTCATTTTGTCCATTTTTCAAGGTAATCCTTGTGGTTCACAAATAGCTTCTTAGGAGGATGAGATAAATTTGCCTAATTACTA
>WEKY01048616.1:177994-194070 GCA_013390045.1 Picathartes gymnocephalus | reverse complement strand
TTCCCAAGTTTTGTTAACCTCCCTTAAGGTCTGAGATCACTGTAGCATGTCCAGCCCTAAATCTTAACAAGGCAATTCCACCAACAAGTACTTTGTTTTTCTGACCCCTGGACATCACTTAGAGATTGCTTGTTAGCTGCTCTCTGTTTCAGGGATTAAATCTTCCTTCTTGTTGATTAGACTTGAAAGGATACAAAGATCAAACATTAAAGAATATCCTTTCTGAAGAAAGTTTTACATATTCCACACTTTGCAACACTGTTAGCACAGTTGTCAGAAGAATCTTGTGCTAACATCTCTTACACACAAGAAGCTTTTTCATTATGGGTGTTGAGCATTATAGTATAAAAATGCATAATATCACAAATGTTTTGGCTGTTTCATTAAATATTATACTGTCCTTAAGTCCTCCATGCAAATTCTTTTATTTCTTAGCAAAAATTAAAGATGAACTTCCAAGGTTCAAAAACTTCTCATTAATTACAGAAGGCTATGGGTAAGGCCAGTTGTTTCCTAGCTTGAATCAGAGATGAAAGAACCAATAGAGTCAATATCTCCAAAAAGGGCATAATTCTGTTCAAAAGCTCTGCAAGAATAACTAGCTTAATTACCCTGGGTCAGCAATTTACTTGAAAAGTGGATCTAAGAGATTTGAAGTCAGAAAACCTCTGTTCCATAATACCATTTTCCAAATGAATTCAGCATTTCTCTCAAGTTAGTTATTGTGGAAATAAAAATCTTCCATCTTGAAATGTCTGATAAAGTAGTGACAGTGCCTGCTTTCCCCACACCACTTTATTTGCATGAAGTGGTACTTTCAGTGCAGAGGGGGAGTGGAGATGTTACTGTTCCTCACTTTCCAGAGTTTGTTCCTTGAGCCAAACTTGTCAGCACTGGATCTGATTATGAAGCTGATTGCACAGTGTTCACATTATAAAAAGTTTTGACAGAGCTCCTCAGTTCTTTTCATGGGGCACTTTTAGAGCATGACAGACTGTCTTGTCCCTTAATTGCACAGAAATTTGTCATGGAGATTTAACAGACAGGAGAGACACGTGGAAATTGTGGAGGAGACAAAAGTTTGCAATTTTATTTTCTCTGCCCCACCCTCCAAAGTAGTGAAACTTTTAATTTAGGCTTTTCCCTGAGGGCCTGGCTTTTCCTCTTGGGATTCCAGAGAAGTGTTGGCAGACGGCTCTGAGCTGTAGTTGTTTTTGTAGCTGTTCACTAGCTGCTGCTGCTGCTGCTATTCACTGCCATTGAGACCACACTCACAGGACTTTTTCTCTGACACTTTGTGCCTAGCGTTTACCTACACCTGAAATAATTCAACAATAATCTTTCCCCACTTTTTGTGGGAGAGGGAATTGTGTGAGGAATATAGTGAATTGCACTGTCTATACAATTAGCATAAGCTAAAATCTCAGCAACAGATCTGCATTCTAATGAAAATTGGTCCTAACATCAGTTTCATTATCTGCTCTCATTATCTGATAAACAGCTGGTCCTAAGACAACACAGTACATGAAGGAGCAAATTCATCTTGATGCCTTAAGTTTTAAGGCTTTTTTCTTTTTTTCTGTTCCGCTTTTGGTTGCATATTAAGTGTTACTGAGTTCTCTTTACAGAGTAGTTAGACACAACAATTCGCTCTAGCCCAAGATTCAAGGACAATCATTCTGAACCTCAGGCCCAAAATTATAAACAATGTAAAAAAGAGGAGGGCAAAGAAGGAAGATGGAACTTCATAATTTGAAATTGTTGCCAGGGAGTGACTTTTCAATAAATACCTACTTTATTCCTCTAATTTTGTCTAGCCTTGTTTCAGGTCAAACTGACAAGCATCAATCTAAGTGCTGTTTTTATCCCTGCACTGCATTATAGTTAGCTGGATTGTGGCATAAAGCTGTGGAAGTGATGGACTTAACTGAAAGGAGGTGAAAAAGGAATGGGGAGAGCCTGAACTTGACAAGCTGGTTTTATCTGCACAAAAGGAAAATTGACAGCTAATGCAAATGATCATCTATCCTTTGCCATCAATAGAGCAATGACAATTTTTATTAATACAGATCTGCCCTGAGGGTCAAGTTCATCCAACAGCATGTAAATATGAAGTGGGTAGGGACATGTTTTATATCTAAAAGATGATTAGCTAACTGTGGAAATAATGATCCTGCAGATTGAATCTACAGTGATGCCATACCTCCAAGTTCTTTCTGAGTTCAGAGAAGGAGTGCGACAAATCGCCAGAGAGAAGAAAGGTGAGAGTTCACTTTTTCCTGTACTGTTGCACACGAGACTTGGAGGTCGTAGGAACTAAACTGGAGGAGAGGGTTGAGGAATGGGTATGAGGCAGATGATAGTCTGTCCTTGCTTAGAGAATAAAAGTAAGGCATCTTTAAATCAGAGGTGCTTTGAATTTTTGCATCTCTGCTGCCTGTCTCTTTAATTTGGGAATCTTCTACAGGCTACTAAACTAATTTTCTTTTCCTAAAGAATCTAAAAGTTCTGGAATGATGAGGTCTAGCTGCTGTTTTCTAGGTTAGGGCACTCCCTGCTTTCTAGGTATGAAAGTACCCGTGATCTCTTCCCCAGGAAGCTTGCATTCTTTTAGAAGGATATATTGCTACACAGTAATAATGTCTGCATTTAAATAGCCGGAGATGTTCACTATTATTTGTTAGCATAGTTGGAATTGTAGCTCCCCTGATGGTAATGGAGTGCTCTCTTTGGAGAATTCTTCTGGGAGTTTGCTAGAAGTTTCAGGTGCCTTTTTTAATCCCTCTGAAAAGCTTTGATCATGCTGTGTGTGTTGGCAGCAGAACTATAGAGTGTTAAATAGTTGTTTCATTAAGCTTTCTTTGCATTTACTGGTATTTCCTAATGGAGGAGCTCTTATTATTTTTTGCTGTTCCCTGTGGAATTTTGCATGTCTTCAGTATGTATCTGATTCTTGTTTTCTTAAAACCTTGACACTGTGATTTGTACTTGAAAGCAAAACAGGGCATTTTTTATGCATAAAACATACAAGTAACCCATATATTACACAGAAACGTAAAATTACTTGTAGTGTCTGGTAACCTATTCAGCTGGGAAAGACCCTGGACTCATTCTGCTACTGTTTGGAGTCCTTTTAAAGCTAATAAGTTTACATTAAAAGCACAGAACTGTATTTGCTAATGTGACTACTCTGCTATTGTTGTCAAACTCCTGTAGGCTTCATTGATGCTGAGAAACCAGCTTACTAGTTCCAGTAGTAAATATTTTCTGTAACTTGAATTTTTCAAGAGGTTGGTGTGTATATCCTCAGCCAAAAATGTGAGCTTTAGTCTTGGTATTTAACATACTTGTTTATATGAAGTTTTTTTCCCCTTGCTTTATGATGGTTGAGCTATAAATTGATCATTGCTTTTAGCAGTGGTAAGGTTTAAATATCACAGAGCTTCTTGTAGATCGTCATGCCTGGCTCTAGACTGCTTACTGGCACTTGAATTTCCTACTTGAAAGTTAGTGATTTTTTGCCTGAAACACACTGGACAGTAAGAATCAAACTGGATCTCATTGCTGCTTGGTTGGGATATGGAGCACTCTGCAATATGACCAGGGAGGCATCTTTCTTTTAAACTACTTGATATATGGAAGCTGAGTGGTAGATGGCAAAACCTGCACTAACATGCTACTGATTTCTTTCCCTTTACCCATTAAATTCTTGCAGGAAGCATTAAATTACTGTAAAAGTAGTTCTGATTAGTGGTTGGGGATATTGCCTCTGCATGGCTGTAGGCAAAGGGAGTTTCCCCATCATAGCTTGTTTCTGGCGGGGCTGAGTTAAATATTATTTTAAATAATCTGTACTGCTTTAAGTATTCTCAGATGTTAAGTAAAAAGTATGTAGCTCTGTAAAACCTGCAGAGTATTACAAATGCCCCTATCCATATATGTACACTTTGAAAATGTATCTACAAAACATTTCACAGAAGAGCCATTTTTAAGGTCGTGATTTTTAGTAAGAATGAAAATATATAAACTCTGCAAATATGTTACCATCATCCAGAATGGGTAGCATTCAAATGCAGACTTAATAATTCTCACAGTGCCCTCTGTGCCTTCTGCCCTCTTCCGAGTATGTCTTGAGTTGACCAGAATTGGGACAAACTCCCTCATTGTAGCATTGCCTGCTCTTGTTTTTTGCTGCCAGTCTTTACATCCAGCATTCTCCAGATGCTTTTCAAGCTCCTCTTTTTCCTTCCCATCACAGTGTTCCCATTCACAACATCTCAACTTCTGTTTCGTATCTGATACTCTGTGGCTTGAAATTCACAGAAAATGTGAAGAGAGGTCTGGGAAATAGTCACAGGCCCAAGGAGCATCCATCTGCTGAGGTGCTGATGGGCAGTGGTGGTAAGGCATGGTCCCACTGGTTTCCTGGTCACTGTCCTAAGTGAGAGCCTCCTTATGTCCTGAGGCAGCCCATAGAGAACCCCCTACCCAATCCCTAAACATCTTTGCTCTGGAGGTACCACATGCAAAGAACAGGCACATTTCAGCCTTAAGAAGCATGGTGCTGACTCCTTTGGATGGCAGGATTGATCAGAGGTTGTGTCTTCTCATAAATGATATGTTTCATTATACGTTTCTCCTTGATGGATTTCTTCTTCAGCTTTCAATTATTCATGACTTTAGATAAGTGATCATCTATAACTGCGCAGATGCTGTTTTAGTCAATAAGCAGTAGGTGTTTCTGATACAGTCTTGATATGATATGGGTCATTCCTTTGCCTAGGTTAGAGCCAACACCTTTTAGTGTCAACAGCCAGTGAGGTAATCTTATCCCTGGTTTATCTTAATGGCTGATTTAGAGTTGCATCAAACATGACTGTGGTTCACTGTGTGTAACTGCGCCACATCAGGAGAAACAACAACTCGGTTTACAGCAGACAAAAGAGGTTCTGTACACTGCAGTGGTTTCCTGGGCAAAGAAAGAGCCACAGAACACCACCATGCACTGAAATAGGGTGCTCTTTTTCATGGGTTTAGGAGAGTCAGTGCTCTGTTCACTTGCAGCTCTCTGAGAATTGTGGAAGAGATGAAGGCTCAGGGATGGTACTTGTATCTACCAGAATGTGCAGTGTTCAGGAAACTGCCTGCATGGAAGCTTCCACTACCTGAAATAATACCTTTGAGACCCTGAGTACTTCTTAGGTTTAACCAGCTAAATAATTGCTGAAAGGGAGAACACTTGTTTATTATAAGCACATCTAGCCCAAGTATCTCTCCTGTCACACTTGGTAAATATTTCTCCCAAGTATCAGACTGCCTATAAAAATGCCACTGAATTCACAACAGCAACATACTGGGTCTCCTTGATGCATTTAGTCCCTCTTAACGGTTCTGCTGCTTCTCAACTGATACAATTTCTCATCCAAAAAAATTATCTTTTATGAAGATTTGTTTTCCCCTTAAGAGCTGATAGCATATATTTCAGCTAAATCTTAAATTCTTAATTATTTGATGTCATCAAAGGCTCTCTGATAAATTTGCAAGGGAAAAAAATTAATTAGCCGTGATGTCCTGATCACCATGTGAAAGCCAAACCAAAATTCTCCATTCTGCTGCAACTAGATTGCTTGAAATAATAAGGGGATGTTGGGTTACAGTTCCTCTGACAAATGTATATGTAGTTATCAAATCAACAAAATCATAGTCCTTCAAAGGGCAGTGTTAGATTTAGCACAAGATATGTTAATTTGTGATTTTGCTAAAATTAGGTTTTCAACCTTTCTTATTGCACATCCTACAGCAACCATTAGGATCTTCCTGAGCCATATACCCGTCCACCACACCCCAGCAGAATTGTTGCATCATTTCTGAATTGCCTTGGCTTTTCTTTCTGTTCCACTTCAGGAACAGTGAGGCTATCTTGGAAGAAATTTATGATTTTCAAGTCCCTGCAAAGAAACATGCTGCTTCTCTGTGTAGCTGAAATAAGGCAGGACTTAGTTATTTATCACTTTAAAAGAAAAGACCTTTCTCTCTCTCTGTGTGAGAGTGGCACTCTTTAATTGCACATAAGTAACTTTGTACTTTGGCCAAATCTTACTTCACTAAAAGTATTTTTCATGCTCTGTAGTAACTGAAGTGCTGCAGTTAAGTGATGCTCTTCGGGATGATATCCTGCCTGAACTTGGAGTTCGATTTGAAGATCATGAAGGTACCCAGTTACCTCTTGAAACTTTGTAGGAGCTGTTTTTATAATCCTGCTGTTTTCCTAAGGAGTGAGAAAACAAACTGTCAAAACTAATTTAGAACAATTCAGTAAACTCAAGTATTGCAAAGCTATAGCACATCACATGTGCACCATATATACATTTCATATGTACTATATATAATGGCACATAAAAAATACATACTATATATAATGGTATATATATGTGTGGATATATATTATAGAACTGTATATTGGAATACATGTACTGAATAAAAAAACATGCATTGCAATATTTTTCATCTTTTTGTATAGCACCTAATTTCTTAGTCACTTTTGAGTGGTCACTGAGTTGTATTTGCATTCAGCATGCAAAAAGAAAACAGTTATCATAGTGTGAATACATTTGTATTTGACTAATAAGGAAACTAATCCATCTCTTTTTACTTCTTTAGGACTTCCAACTGTGGTTAAATTAGTGGATAAGGACACATTATTGAAAGAAAGAGAAGAAAAGAAAAAGGTAATTATTTTAAGCATCCTATATTTTTAAAATTTACAGTAATGTATAAGCTATGGATACTTTTACATTTCTTTGATAATTCATAAGAAAAATCATAGCAGACTAGCAGCAAGGAAAATGACATAAGAGAATTGATACAAAAATTTAAGTGCATTGTAAAAAAGAATTTTTTGAAACAGCTTCTTGAAAACTTTGTCTGGGACCTAGTGAATACCTCTAAGATTTTTTATTTGTTTGCTTTTTAAGATCTTCATATAACTAAGGGATGTTGAGTATTGTATTCAAACTGTCTTATCTCTCTGGAAGAACAATTCCAATGAGAAGCTAATTCAGACTTCTTTTTTTTGTACAAATGAAGTCAACATTTTCCATAGAACTAGTCTATATTCATCTGGTGTGTGAGGAAAAAATGTACTGGCTAAATCTTAATTAATATAGTATGGATTAGTGAGAAATTCAGGATGAGGGGGCAAGAATTCATGTTACTCTATAAAGCTTGTGGATTTGAATTCACATGCACAAGGTGTGTACAGAAACCCTGCTTTTCACCCTTCCTAGCAGTAATACTTGACTATGTAATATTTAAAAGTAATACTTCATATGTCCATCTTCAGTTTTACCAAATAATAAAATTCTATCATGACTAGAAATACTTGGAAAACCTTCCAACATTTCTCCTTCCACGTTCATGTTTTTTAGAAAAGGGAGAAATAAAAAGTCATTTTAGGCAATTCCAGATGTTTTCATCAGAATGACATTTGAAGGCAGTTTGTTTATAGCTGCTGGGTTGGACCTGCAGCCAAAGTCCCTTTTCCCTGGAAACAGTCTTATGTTCAGTACTGCCAGAACCCTTGAAGAACTGACAGGTCTCTCCCGGGCAAGTGCAAGATGGGATTTTTAGCAAGTTGGCTAAATTTGGATAGTTGTTTCCCTAGGAACATCAAGTGATACAACTGCTGCTTGAGAAACTGTGATATCTTCACAGTTTGAGGCAAGGGCTTAAAATATCACTGAAATACAGTCCTTTTTAAAAGTCATTTGCAAAACAGTTTTTCCCCCTAAAATGACAGGGCAATTTCTTTTAGGTATTCTTTTATAGTTATCTACTTTTCATGCAAAATGCATTCTGAACAGTTGAAACTGGTTTAACTGTGAATAAAAGCAAATGAAATCAAAGTCGTACAGTGGGATGTATCAGACAATCCTAATTATAAGGCTTGGTGGGTTTGCTGCAGGTCATGCTGCCAGTTCTGTCTGTAATTAGATATCCAGGTGAGCTGGCTCAGGTTTGTAGAAAACAACCAAATGAAATAGTGCATTACCTTTCACTCACTAACACTGCCTTTCACAGATAGAAGAAGAGAAAAAAAGGAAGAAAGAAGAAGCAGCCAGGAAAAAACAACAGCAGGAAGTAAGTAACCTCGTTTTGAAGGAAAGTGTAGGCAGTAGTAGTCACGTGCAGGAAAGAACACATTAGAACACAGGCTCTCTGCCCAGCCTTAACCAGGCCTCCATTTCTTTTTTTTTTTTGTGTACAATTCCTGCTCAGAATGACCTTGGCTTGCAGTTCAGATTTGGACTTTCAATTCTTGTAGAGAAAGCACAACTAAAGCCTGCAAAAATTTACTACAGAAGAACTTGTAGCACATCATTTCAGTCTATAAACAGTATTACTTCCTTAACTGACAAAGTAGTATCTTAGAGAAGATTTTGCTTGTGTCATTTATTATTTTATTCCCTTTCTGATGTCATAGGAATATGTGAAAGGGTTTATTTTTCTCATTTTTTTGCTTTTTCGCTGTAAGAAATCCTCTGTTCCTTATGATGGAGCAGTGAAATGTTTTATCTCTATGATTGGAATTCAGATAGCTCAAAGGTTTTGGGCTTTGGATGGGGAGTAGGCAGACAGAGGAGATGAACTCATAAGAGAAAATATTGCTTGCCATGCTGATGACTTTAACAGTACAGGAAATACTGTACTGTTAAAGTGTTAAAAGAGGAAGAAAACTTTTAGAGAGTGTACAGACATAAAACAAGATAAATAGCATTTATCATCCACAAATTCCAAGTACCTTTTTTCATTTTTTCAAAAAGGTGATTCCCTTGCATTGGGCAAAAATTACACGGAAAAGATTCTGCGATGCGGTTGCTTATAGATAAGGGAGAGTTCCATTTATTTTCAGTGCAATTACTGCATCTGATTCTTCTGTGACCTGCATAGAAACCTTTGCTTATCAGCAGGAAACTTGATAAAGGTAGTTCCCTTTGCAGTGAGTTAATTGCTGAATATTCTTTATGATAGCAACTATTCAGTTTGTATTGGCTAAAGAACCAAGTTAGCTAGAATCAGATGTAGTTTTTGGAGTACATAAGAAAGTTATTTTGAGTTTCTGCAATGAATCTATTTTATAAAGTAGTTCTCTACAGGTTTAAAACAGTTTTTTTTCCCCAGATAAGCACAGCTAAGACCTACTGAGTTGTTCCTCACTCCAAGTTTCTTTTCACATAATAAACAATTATGAATTAAATGCTCTTTGATTTTGAAATTATAATCTACTTTTCCTTTTGCATATGTGATAGGTTGTCAGTAATTAACTGCGATGTTAATGCATGTTTTATATTACAGGCAGCAAAACTGGAAAAAATGAAGATTCCACCACATGAAATGTTTAAATTGGAACTTGACAAATATTCCATGTTTGATGAAAATGTAAGACTTTTCTTCATATAGGGAGTGGTTTTCCTTGCCCAGCTGTACATATTTGTTTATGTTTGTAGTAATTCGTTCCAAAACCTCCAGGGCAGTGCTATTAACATAGTGAGAGGAGGGAAGAAGAGCAAGAAAAGGTGATATATGAATTTCATTGTGCACTGGGGAGCAAGGTCTCTGTTAGCCATCATTTCAAGGGTATTTTCCTTCTATCTTCCTTTGTACATTCATTGTACATTTCCTTTGGCTCCTCTTATTGCAAAGTAAAACGTATATTGTGGGTAGGAATGTGTATGATGTTCATCCACAGATTTATTACTCTGGTGCAAGGCAGGATATTAATTTGCAAGTACAAACTCCCAAACTCTGCCAGAACTGATGTTTTTTGAAGAGGTCCTGTGTCTCCTGTTCACTTCTGCCCACTGTTTTGCTCTCTCGTGGCAAAGGCTCTCTGAAGGGTTTGTATGCATAGATTTGCTCTTGATTGCTCCTTTGGGGATCAAAGTGTTACTTAGAAACAGTGCTTTATGTTTTCCTCAGTACTTGATTTGGGTCAGTGATGCTGCTTCTGCCTCTCCCCTTCACCTGCACTAATTCAAGCCCTGGGGGCAAGACAGAATGGAGACTATAAATACTGGAAAATACCCCTGCAAGCCTAGGAGAATGTCCATAAAAATGCTGATCATACTTTCTCCATCAAGAACATAAATCTCCTACTGTTTTTCTTTAAGCCTTGAATTCAATCTGCTAGTATGATTAAAAGATTATTTTAACCATCTGTTCAGGAATTAGTCATTATTCCCTTAACTAAAACCATCTAGAAGTTAGTGGTCTAAGCTTCCCTTATGTGGTTCAGGACAGAAGACAAGTATACCCTTACGCCTCTTGTTTAGCTAGGAAGGGAACATTCAGAAATAGTCAAAGTTAGCTGTCAAACTTCTAGGTGACTAAAATTAGCCAAGATACACTCCTTCCTGACAGCCTGTTATTATGACATTATCTCCCTGTCTTACTAAAACGTGATTCCATAAAGAACAAAAGCAGTGCAAGAATTTATCTTAAATACTCTCTTTTTTTTTTAATATTTCAGGGATTTCCCACTCATGATACAGAAGGCAAAGAACTTAGCAAAGGACAAATTAAGAAGCTAAAGAAACTTTATGAAACCCAAGAAAAGCTACACAAGGAGTATCTACAAATGGTTCAGAATGGAAGTGCAAATTGAAAACAACAGGACTTTTTATTTAGAAGGCGAGTACTGGGTTCCGATTGAAGAAGTGAGCTCAGATTTCTGTTTACACTTTCTATTATGTGCAAAGCAAAATTCCTGTTTACGTGGGTTAATAATGTCATCTGGAAATGCAATAAAAAACCATCATTAAAAGCCAACCTGTAAGAAGTTTCTTCTCAACAGTAGCAACAGTTGTTGCAAGTTCTGTTTGTGAAGATGCTGCTCAGTCAGGAAATCCACATACGGATTCTTGTTCATTCTAGCTGTTCCCGCTTTGGTTAATTTCTCCTGCATACTGATCTCTATCTAAGACCCAGTATTACAGTCAGAAAAATTTACTGCTAAATGGGAGCTGAGTCATTTGCCCCACAGTAAGAGCAGTATTTTCCAGATGACTTTAGTATCTTTACATAAGCAGGAAAAGTGGGTAGTTCCACTATGATACTTATTCTAGCTGCTGTTATTAAAAACTCTCGTAAGTATACCCAGAACATTTTGCATAGTAGAAATTAACAGTCCCTTTGTTGAAAAAGGGAACAGATCATCAACCTGCTGCTGTAGTCAAGTGGATAAGTACAAGGCAAATGCAGCTGCATTGAACAAACAGGTGGGAAAGACATGAAGGGCTGATGGCAGAGGTGGTGTCTTCTTGGAGCTATCCCTTCAAGGAAACAAGAGCCCTGCCAAAGTACCTGATTACCCAAAGTACTCAGTACCTAATTACTAGTTCAGAGCCACGGGGCATTTACAGAGGGCTTCCAACTGAGATACAGTTTGTGGATTGGTTTGCAGTTAGGGAATAGAGCTGGACATTGCTCCGTATGCAAGACCGATATTTTTAACATGACGATTTAACCCTGAGACAAAAACCTTTCTGGTGTAATATGGTCACATTATATCTGCAGGGAGAGTTCTTTGTTGCATAACAATGTATTTCACTGGCAGAAGCTACTAAATGAACTAAAGTTCACGAAATCCTAAAAAATATCTCATCTACTTCGCAGCTACACAGAACAGCCAAGTGTCTGATTTGCAGAGCTATATTCATTGAGTATTCTGAAGGTGACTTGCAGAAAGTCATACTGTGACACCTCAGTTCTCTCAACTCAGGTTCATGCTACAATCATCAGGCTGTTCCTTTCCTTAATTAAGAGTTCAAACATCTTTGCTTTTCTTTTCTATTTTTATATTTATATTCCTCCTTCTGAGGAATGAACACATTGTTTGGAGTAACAGAAAGGTCTGGTAGGGTGGTTTTTTTTCTAATTTGTCTGTATTCGCCTTTGAAAACGTACATAATGTTAAGGTCAGTAAAGCACATGCATCTTGTGTGCAGAAAATAAAATCTGTTGTGAAGTACAACTTGTATGTGAAATCTGTGTAGTGGGGAGAATATTGAGCTTCTCTTTATTCCACAACCATCTTTTTGAAGTATGGTTTACAGAGCTTTTGCTTTACCTTGTTATCACTAGTTTAATTAATTTTGCATTCAAAGTTGATTATCTGCTAATTTCTAATCGATTGTATAAACGCATGTTTAAATTGCGCAAGGAGACTTCAAGCAGCCAGCTACAGCCATGAGGACAACATCTTCATCCTTTGCTCTGAGAACAGAAGAGGTTCAATGACATTTTTATTGCAGCATTTTAGCTCTTAACTCCCTTCAGCATTATCAATCACTTTCTTCCCAGCATGCTCCCTGAAGATGCATGTGCATTCAAGATATCTTTGAAAGTATGGGACATGCCCATGCTGCTTCTGAAGTTGCTACTTAATGTCAAATAGTGCCAGTAATTTGAGTACAGAGATTCTTTTTCTTCATCTGAGTTAGCACTTACTTAAAGTGAGTTAGTATTTAACTATGGAGAAGATGCTGTTGATCCATGTCTGTCCTGGCCCGTAGTTTATGACATCTCCATGATAAAATCCTGGCTTTTGCCCCCACATTTTGTTTTTTCTCTTCTTGCTCTGTTTTTAGTAGAACTTAACCCAATTCCATTACTTACCTACTATACCAATGTAAAAGAATTTTTTTTTAAATGCCCTTTTTTCTTCCTAAATGCTTCATTTTGTTTCTGGGACAACTCTCCTTGCAGGGATCTTGGGAGCATTTCAGACTCACATTTTCCAAGGGTTATTTTCTGGTCTTTCTGTATGCTTCCCACATGCACACACTGCTTCCTCCCTCCCTCCCTTGGTATTTTTTTTTAAATTCAGTACGTGTAAAATCCTGGTGAAGGAAAACTTGGTAGCAAACAACGAATGCTGCAGCCAGGCTTGGATACACACTGCTTAAGATGACTTTTTCAGCGTGAGTGTGCCAGTTGATCCGTGGGATTACTGAATTGCACAGACAATACCTATTCCCTGGCAATCCCTCCAGGTGGCACTTAAGTGAATTCCACTGCACTTGCTTTGTGAGAGAGATCTGGCAAACAGGAGAAGGGAAGGCAACGGCAATGGTCTATCATGTCTTAGTCATCTGTCTCACTCAGCCAGAACAAGGGACAGGACAGACTACACAGTATTTTAATTTTTTGGTTGTTTTGGGGTTTTTTGTTGGTTTTTTTGTGTGTGTGTGTGGTTTTTTTAAATTCATGTATGAGTACACACTCTCGGGGAAGCCAGTCTGAAATACAATTTCCTAAGCATTATGAAAATGATAATCCTCATAGCAAAATCTTAGAATTTTAAAATATTTTAATTTTCTGGAACAGAGGCCTCATCTTGCTCATACAATGTGGAGCTTTTCATTTCCCACCTATCAAAGAATTTATTCAGAGATGGCAAGGGAAGATAAAAGAGTGATGTTTTTGTTTTTAATTGCACCCTTGGCTGAAGGCCAAACTTGGCAGCAGCAAATTTTGTTTGTCTCTTGCTCAGAGTGTGCCTTTCAGCCTTTCTGATGTGAATATTCCCATTAACGTCAAATGTGACTACTGCTCCACTCAAAAGAACAAATTCCTCCCATCACTCAGTTTGTTCAGATCCTGGTAGAAAAATCTGTGAATTGTTCAGTGTGAACTTGATGCCACCAATATTTTCAGAGACTTTCAACTGATGAGTGCTGATTACATTTGTGATACTCTCTTTGACCTGTTTATCCTAACATTTTCATTTGCTGTCTGCTGTTGCACAAAGGCACGGATGCATTTTAAGTGTGCAAATAAGCAATTTGCTGCCACATACAGAGCATAGCTTAAAATGTAGAAAAAGAAGCTGAAGGTAAGTTTAAGCATTTTCAGCTGGTGGTAGTTGTTGGATCAACTTGAGCTGCCTCTTTAATTACACAACTTCTACCACACAAATATGGGAAGGAATTTTACTCCACTCTGATTTCACAAGGCAATTTCTATATGTATCACATGCATAGTACTTAACATGCCTTGAGACAAAACATTAATTAAGAAGCACATCAGCTATTTAGTACCAAGACTCTGCTTTGCAATGATCAAGCTTCTTCCTCCCCTGTAGGAGAAGTCATTGACAGACAAAGTCTTATATCTCAGATTAGGCTGTGAATGTCTGGCATCTCACCCAGTGAGAGCAGTTTCCATTAATACCCACCCAAGGGCAGAAGACACAGACAGTTTAATGCCAGTTACAGATCTCAGACTAAACTTGCTCTCCAGTGTCAAGTGCATCTGTTTGGCAGCTCTGGCACAATCCCTTCCCTCGGTTTTGGTTCTCCAAGCTCTTGCATGTGAGGGTGGATGCTTAAATCAAGCCAGGGTGATTCAGCAGATATCCGTTTGCAGCTCTCTGCAGGGTAGCAGCACCTGACAGCAAGATGACTCCACAGATTGTGCTTTATGCAGAGTCCTGGAGTCTAGCACTGTGCTACGAGAGGTTAGACAACAGTCAGCAAAAATCCCCTACTGAGCATGGGAGATTTAATGCCTTTGGAGTGGGGCACTAAAAATCCAAGGGTGTAAGGTAATTGCAATGTGTGTTTACCTTTTACAAGCACAGAAAGGTGCAGCTAGATCTCACAGTCAGGCAAAACCTCTCTTACATCTTCATAGGAGACAAAGTTTGGAGTTTGTACTCAGCATCTGAGTGACTTTTAGCAAAGAATACTTGATAGCTCTGAGCCAGCAGCAAGCACAAAATTGTGGAATAGAAATACCTTCGGATAAACCCTTCTTTCAAAGTTCATTATGTTCTTCTTTGGAACACTGAGAATCAAATGTAGCCACTTCCATGAATGAGGTTGCCCCAAAATTAAGGATTAATGGAAATATGAGGAGGCTGTTAATCTGTTGATGTTAGAAAAAGGACTGGTTTGGAGAAACAGGGAAAGGGGGCTGGAAGCAAAGTAAAGGGAAACCTTCC
The DNA here is from genome assembly GCA_013390045.1 of Picathartes gymnocephalus. NCBI lineage: Eukaryota > Metazoa > Chordata > Aves > Passeriformes > Picathartidae > Picathartes > Picathartes gymnocephalus. The sequence goes on along the minus strand of WEKY01048616.1, from coordinate 179,066 downwards.
ACTGAACACGTCCTTCGGCCCACCAAATCTGCTTGTTTGTGCAACTGGCTACAACATTCCAGCAGTTCTTTCAAAATTTTCTCATTTTTAATTACAGTATTGGTATCTAATTAAAGATTCCTCAGTTATTCCTGTAACTTAACTTCCTGCTGTAAATTATTTAATCCAACATTAATATATTGACTAGTTGTTAATTTATAAAGTATTGGTCTCATTGCTTCCAAACACTAGTTGTTAATTATGGAAGTCTGAGCTGCAGAGCTGGAGAAAGCCTTTTTTTAGTACAATGGCACTCCATGACAGGAGAAAAGGGTTTGAGGTTTTTTCCCACTGAGTGGAAGATGACTGAAACTCTGGAAGTGGCTCTAGGTGCTGAAATTGCCCACTTCCTCATACCAATGCTTTCAGACTGCCATGCACACAGAACCTGGGCTGATAGAGGGGTTTTCCTGGCTTGTTTTTACAGGGAATTTTGTCCAAGCAGAAGATGGGCACTGCCACATCCACCTTTGCTGTGGAGGAGCTGTAAAGCAGCACTACATTTCACAGGCCAGGCACGGAAACTGCCTGGATCATCTCCCAGCACGGATAATCTTAATGACAAATTGCAATTACTGAGACGTGGAGGGATCTCACAGTGATTGCTGAGACATGGTGGGATAGCCCACGCCACTGGAATGCTGTCACGGATGGCTGTGTACTTTTGAGGACAGGTCAGAGAGGCGAGGTGGGGGAGTTGCTCGAGCTCTACCCAGGGACAGACGAATGAGTTGGGAGTTTATGATGAGAATTAAGGGCTGAGACGGTGACACTGCTGTGGGTGTTTAGGACAGGCCCACAGCCTCACGATCACAGATCCCACTTCTCCTGCAGGATTCCAACGACCCTGGTATTTGTTGGAGGCACAGCACGGCCCGGCACACAGAGTCCGGGAAGTTCCTGCAGATTACTGAAGATAACTTTTTGGTGGCAGTGCTGGAGGAGACGAGGAGGACACGCGTGCTGCTGCCACTTTAAGGACGCGGGCACGCGCCGCTCCCCCCGGCCCCGCCCTGCTCTGCATCACGCGCTC